>PJEM01019210.1:0-16591 GCA_004023845.1 Helogale parvula
TTTTTTTTTATTTCCTGACTCGTGTTGAGTTTGAGCATCTTTTTCCATGAAGAATGGGGTGTGTGGGTGGACAGGGGGCAGGAAGGCCATTTCTGCAGGTCATCACACATGCTCAGCAATGTCTGGAATGCAGCAAGGGACACCAGCGAATCTCTTGGTAGCAGGTTACATGCCACATTACCTTACTTCCATAGAAAAGAGACCGGGGGAGTAAATTCAGAACTAAGAGTGATTATGTATTGGTTGTAGAATTGTGGTTGATTTTTAAATTCATTCTGGTAACTTTTCCCAACTTTCCAAGTTTTCTCTGGTAAGGATGTCAAGTCTATATGGTGGGGTGAACACAAGAACAAGGTCTGGAACAAAGGGCTGGCAGTGCTGGTGAGAGGAGACTGAGTGAACTGGCTCCAGAGGCATTGCCTGAGGCTACTCCCTGAGGTGGGAGGAAGCAAGAAAGAGAAACCTTCTGGTCCTTGACCCTGAACCATGAGGTTCATGACCCTCGTTCATGACCTTCAAACTATTTGTGCCCCCTTGGCTTCCCTGTACACCTCCACATCGATGAAATCCCGTACCATGGATACCAGAGGCCTGGATCTCCAAGGGCTCACTTGTTAGTATGTTTTGACCTAAACAGGGCACTTTCCAAGTGGCTCTGCGGATCAGTCCCTTTGACAGGATCCTTCTAGGTGAAGAAGGCTTGGAGGTGCCGCAGTGCCCCTGAAAGTCTAGCCTCTCTTGTATTTCATATTCCACTTCCCCATCCTGGGTTAGCAGTGCAGGCTGTGGGAAATAATCCCAGTAGGGAGGGGGACAGTCATACTGGATCGTCTGGAGAAGCCAGCCTTGGACCTTCGGTGGATTCACATGGATAGAGAAATCCAGAGATAAATCACCATAAGGATGATGAGTGTTGTTTTCTAGAAAATTCCCAGTAAATAGGAAGAGTAGAGCAGAGCTGCTTTATCTGGCAGGCAAGATGGATGCACTAAGATGGAAGGTAGTTGTTACCACCAATCCAATGGTCTCAGTGGTGGTTGGTGACTGTATATTTCTTCCTAGACAGTGAACTGTAGAACAAGAATTTGGCATTGACCAGACGGGTACACCAGCGATGCTTTCGGTGCAAAGTGTAGTGACATACATAGTATTTGTGAGATATGATTGACAGGTATGCTTTATCCAAATGTTGGCATGCACAAGGGATAAGCAGACTTAGAGAGCCATCATACTTGCCCTCAAAAGCTGTGTTTCTAAACAAACAAACAAACAAGTCTATGGCTGTGGTCATGTATTGTGTGGCTCAATCACCCAGGAAACATAAGACTGTATTAAAAGTAGAAGCTGATTCCAGTTTGACTAGCACAGAGCGAGTGAAAGAGAGTGGGCTGAGAGTTAGCCAGAATTAAGTCCAGTCGAGTCTTTACAGGCCAAAGACTGGGCTTTTACTCTGGGTGAGATCAGAAGCCATTGGCAGGCTTTGAGCTGAGGATTAACACAGCGTACACAAATACATTAATACAGAAGAAGATAAAAGTTTTAATAAATATATTGGGTGAGGAAATCAAGGCCAAATTAAAATGCAGAAGTCTAATCAGATGACTGATTTGAACACAAAACACATGCCATAAGGTTCTACACATTAACTGCCAGTTGGCCAGAGATGTGGATCTATGTTTTGGAGCTACCTAAATGGAAAGAGGGAAAGGTGATCACCAGCAGGGGTCACAGCATCCCTGCAGTCAAACCTGAATGACTGCACAGAAGGAGTAACCAATGCTTTCCCCAGAGACAGGTTTCTCCCATGAGTCATCCTAGGGAGGTTAATTGTCCTAACACCAGATACAACGATGGTCATTCATGGAGATGCTTTCTACGACACTCTCAGTGCAAGCACACCTGAGCAAAAGTTGTTTGTTTCATTGCCCTCACTACCATATTGTTTGTGAACAGTGTTCATTTACTCATGGGTGCCCTAATGTGTTTCCTTCGCTTGTTTGTTCTGTTGTTTTGTGGTGCTATTTATCGTCTGGTTTTGTTCCTCAGAGTTATATAACCATTTGCCTGTCTTATGTGTTAGAAATATATTCTTTGTCTTGGGATTTTGTCGATGATGGCGCAACCATAAGGGGAAATTGAGGGAAACATAATTTTGTGGGGGACATTAGCATTCTTCACTGGATTAAAAAAATTGAGTAAACATGGAAGATGTTGGCAATATATACTTATTCACTCAACAAATATTTGTTGCGCACCTCCTATATGCCAGTCTCTACTGAGACAAATTGGTGAAGAATCAGGCACACATACTAAGCAACAACAACAACAACAACAAAAATCCTGGGTTTGAAGAGCTTGTCTTCTAGGGAGCAGAGACAAGTAAACACTCATAATAAGGAAGTAAATTCCATAATGTGCTGAAAGAAAAAAATGCGTTCAAGAGAGAACAAAATAAGACAAAGTAAATGGGACTTGTATGTGTGGTGGAGAGGGGGATTTGGAATAAGATGTTTAGGGGTAAGCCACATTGAAAGATGACATTTAATCAAAGACATAAAAGAGATGAGGGAAGTAGTCATGCAGACATCTGTGGGGAAGAATGTTGCAGGCTGAGAGAACAGTTGGTGCCAAAGCCCTTCCTTTTGGAGCAGCAAGAAGGTCACTGTGGCCAAAGGGGAATGAGAAAGGAGGAGGGTACTACGAGATAAGGTAAGAAAGGTAACTAGTGGACAAATCACATATGACCTTGTCGGCAGTTATAAGGACTCTTAATTTACCCCGAACGAAATGAAAGCTCTTGGTTTGAAGCAGAGGTACTATATGATCCAATTATATATGTTTTAATAGCATTATTCTGGCTGCGGGATTGATTATCAGTGGGGACAGTTTGGAGGGGGGTGGCGGGCAGGAAGGTGAAGCAGAGAAAGAAGTCAGGAAACAATTCCAATAAGCTAGGGGGAGGAGGGGAACTGATGGTGGCTTATAACAGGATGTTAGCAGTGGAGGGGATGAGAAGTGGTCAGATTCTGGACATATTTTGCAAAAAGAGCTCACAGGATTTCCTGACCGGTTGAAAATGAGGGGTGAGTATAGCAGCATAGTGAAGGATCACTCTCAAGTCTATGGCACAACAGTTGGATGAATAGAGTTGCCCTTACCCTGAGATGGAAAATACTGCAGCTGAAGAAGGTTCATAGGGGAAGATGGGGGAGCTCAATTTTGGACTTGTTCATTTGGGTTCATTCAGTGTTTCCAGTGAATTAGAAAGGGAGGTCATCAGCTAAGAGTGAGGATGGGAGAGGCAGTGTTGGAGGTTCGAAGAGAGAAAATAAGTTGTGAAATCGAAGGGTGGGTAGAGATGTGGGGATGAAAAAAATAAGTAGTTTGAGGATTTGGACTAAATATCTTGTGGAAAGGTGTTTTAGTTTAAATAGCGGCACTGGGTGTTCAAGTTCAGACAATGTTCATTCTTTATGATCCAGTCAGAAAACTAGCTTTTGCTGGCCTTCCAGCCTGTGAATACAGGTTTGCTCTTGCGGGGGAGGGTGGTTATGAATAGGCCTGAGTGAGGAAGTAAGTTACCCGTGTTTACACTTATTTCCTCAGCTGTGCCGAAGAAGCACAGATGGGCCTAAGACATGATAGGATAGAGCACACTTCGCCTGGACTCCTGGCTTATGCAAAACTGCACTTTTGAATTTTGCTTATAGAGAAAGAGCTCACACAATTGGGCAATTTGACCCAAATTTGAAAGTGAGAGACAGGTCAGAAAGGGCATTCAGAGGATGGAAAAGGAAACCAGTAAGCCCCACTATCTTATACCAGAGGGAGAGAAGTAGGGACTGGCTTATGAACAAGTTTCAAAGCCCTGCTGGCCTTCTTGGTCCAAACTGCTGTATGACTATTTACAGATCCTACAACGTGCTTCCTTTGAGACCCTGATGCCCGTATTGAGGGACTAAGAGCCATGCTACAACTAGAAGAGGAAGACATCACCAAGTATCGCTAGAGTAAGCATGTCAGAGTGGGACTTTATACCCTTTCCCCAAATCGGAACTTCTTCTAAACCAAACACAGAAATGCTCTTGTCCTACACACACACACACACACACACACACACACACACACACACGTATATATACACACATATAAAATATAGCATATCGCGTTATATATTATATCAATTATATTACATATTACATTATGTATTATGTATTATATATAATATGTTCTATATTATATGTGCACATAGATATACATATACATATACATATACATATACATATACATATACATGAGTGTACATACACACACACAGAGGGATTTTTCTTCCAGATGGGGCCTCCCTCAAATCTTCTCTGCTGATGGCAAATCAGATGGAGGGGAGAGTGGAAATACTGACTGAAATAAACTGAAACTCGGGCCTATAAGCAAACCCCACACACAGTGTATCAGACACACGAAAACTCAAGGGAGGCAATAAGGCCATTTGATTCGCTGTCTACCCAATTTCCCAAGGAATTAGAAGTTGTGGCTGCAAAGCAGCCTGCAAAAGTGCCTCCCCATGCCTTCTCCACCACCAACCTATACTGAGGCCAGGTACCTGGGTCCAGAGGTAGAGGGGCAGCCTTCCCCACCTGTTCCCCAAGAGGTAGCAGACTGCATCTAGGATCACATCACTACTGTTCAGTCTACCCTCTGCCTCCGTGTAGTACACCAGGCAACGTCCTCCTTCATTCCACCACCAGATGGAGGTACTCTGCCTCCGTTTTACCTGAAATCCATTCGCCAGAGAGGCTGCACATTCCACAACAGTTCTGAGTCCTCCCCTTGGAGCCCCTGGCATGGAGCACGGAGAATTACACAGATGCTTCTGTCCGTCTGCACTGCCATGAGCTACAGAGGTGGCCAACCATCTCCCTGGCCCTTCTTGTTTTCCTGAACTTCAGGGAGAAGTTGATGAGTAACAGGTGGCCAGCCTGAGTTTCCTGTAGTTTCCCTCTTCCTTGAGCTCCACACAGCACCTCGCTTCCTAGTCCCCATTCCCATCAGCCCTCCCCAAAGCAGAGAGTCATGTAACCACTGAACCTCAGTGAGAATAATTTAATAGCTGGCAATTACCGGTGGTGCTGACTACAAGAGCATACATCGTTTGGGAGACCGGTAGTCACCACATATTCTACAGAGGCCTTAAAGTGCTGGAACCTACAAAATTAAAATTTTAGAAACACTTTGGCCAGGAGGGCTAGGGATTTAAGGAGCAGCATCCCACATCCCTGTACCATCCGGCCCCAAATAAGGATAATGCTGCAGGTATACCACCTCCTCCAAATGTACATGTTACTTGTCAACATTTCCACGAAGTTCAGGAAAATAAAAAGGGCCATGGAGATGCCTGGGCTCCTTCTGCATTCAACAAAGCCCCCTCCCACCCCACCCCACCCCAGTAACTGGTCAGATACAACTTGTTTTCTCCTTATCCCCAGTTCCCATAAATATAAGGAACACACACCAAACATCTTACACAGTGAACAGGTAGCTTCCTGGTAAGCAGTCGCACATGTCAAAGAAACCAGCAAGGTGTGCTCTTTAACAGTAGTTTAGTCATCCAGCATGTACAGCAGTTTACAGATGTGCATCAGGATCACCTGGAAGGCGTTTTAAACCACAGATGGTTGGGCCCCAACCCCAGAGTTTCTGATTCAGTAGGTCTGGGGCAGGGCCTGGTGACTTGCATTTCTAACAAATGCCCAAGTGATGCTGATGCTGTTGTTCTGGGGACCCCACTTTCAGAAAAACTGGACTAGAGACAAAGCTGGACTGAAACCATGGCTGTATTTGCTTAATCTCAGGTAGGCCACCTAAACTAAGCCTTAGTTTCCTCATATATAAAATGGAAATAGAGTACCAGTGTTTCCATGTTACTGTGAAGATTAAAGGAGGGAATATGGAGAAGGCCCTTGGCATGGGGCCCAGAACATGGTGAGCCCTGAATGGCTGTAGGCAATTACTACTGTTGTTGTTGTTGTTGTTGTTGTTGATCAAAACGTACCATGGCAGACATTCGGTCCTCCTCTACCCTTCCTTTTCCCCTGTCTCTACAAGGAATTCTGTCCCCAAAACAATGTAGCTAGATTATACACAGAACATGGAGAATCCTAAATCTCAGTACTCAGAACACAGAGGACGAATCCTGTCATGGCCTGGATTGGGAGAAAAGGCAAGTGCTGATTGTGGAAAGAACTGAAGATCACAGTCACCTGCCACCCACCATCCAACACAACAGGGCAAAGGCTTGCTGCTACCCTGGCCTAAACCAGCTGGTGTCCTTGATATTCCTACCCAACCCAAGTGGGTAGGTGCCCTCTAATAGGACATCAGGTACCCTTTTCAGTATCTCACACTAAAGCAACCAGTCTCACCCCCCACCCCCACCTACTCAGGCCATTCACTTTGCTTTGTCAGCTTACAAGTTCTTTTGCTTCAGATCCAATTTTCTCAGGCAGAGGTCCTCAGGATATTTGGACAAACTCTGGATCTCATTGTGGCCATTCTTTCTGCAGGCCTATTTTTATAATTTCCCTTCACTGTGCACCTCACAGCTACAAAGGGGAGAACCCCAGCCACTCATGGATCTGCAGCTTTCCAACTCTCCTCTTTCCTCCAGACCCAGAATAACTGAGGAAATCCTACTGCTGTCTACCATAGAAGATGCACTCATTTATTCATTCAAGTTGTGATGCTGTTGTCAACAAGGTTTCACCTTCCTGATGAACCACGGGATTCCTTAAAATACCACAGCCGCGGCCACTTGTGCCAAGTCTATAAAGCCTCCAGAACTACGTTAAGACCTACTGTACCATGGGCTCATTCCAAACTCTTGTCTGGTATTATAATTCCACTGGCATTCCATGGATAGGACTGCAGGTCCCTGACTTACTCCTCCATTACAGCAAAGCAAAGCCCCATAGTGACCTAATCTGGAAGGATAAGATCCTAAGATCCGTGGAGAAAGGAGACCAGAAGGGAAGGCAAGCCACAAAGAGGAAGGGAACCAGGCTCCCCCACCCTCTGTACTCTTTGGGGTTCAGTGGAAAGATGCCTTTAACCTAAGCGCTCAGGGCCCTAACCCAGCAGCTTTTGTGGTCCACGCTCTAGTGCCGGCACTTCTATCAGAATTTTCTATTCTGATGATAGTTTTGAGAGTCTAGGAACTACTGCAGGGAACAAGGCAGCAAACACACCTCCATTTTGTGTTACTCTAAGCCTCTGTATCAATAAGGCATGAAACAGTGTAAAACCAAGACGCTTTTATCCTTATCAATGTCATCAAAGCCACACAGGATCACTCCTAATGTCCTCAACTGTCATTTCCTTGAAGAAGCCAAATATCCCCACCCAGCAAAAGTGGGTACACATCCACCGCATTTCTTTCTGTCATGTCACCCCGTTTTACTTTCTGTCACATATCACTATCTGAAACTAACTCAGTAATTTGTTTCTTTATTTTCTGTCTCCACTCACAAGAAGGAATGGTCCCTGAGGACAGGGCCCTCCTGTTCTTAAGGGTCTTTGTATCCCTAGGGTCTAAAACTGTGCTTGGCCCTTAATGGGTGTTCAATGAATATTTGTTTTATGAATGACTGGATGGATGGGCAGACTGACAGACAGACAAGGCCCTCAAAAGGGTTCCAGGGCTAGTTGGCTTTCTCCCTGTCTCCCACTCAAGCACCCAGGCGCCAAATCACAAAGCAAAGAAATAGCAGAAATCTTCCCTCCAAATAGCTTGAAGGCATAGACGACACAGCTGGCTTGGGAATCACGCCTCCAAGACAACTCTTAGAGTGAGTCCGACGACTAACATCTTCCATCTCCTCCTCCTCGCTCCCAATCTTCCCTGAAATGCCCGCTACCCCGGACACCACAAGCAACTGTCCACAAAATAAAGCCAAGCCATGGGTACGAAAGAGCCGGCCGAATTCCGTATAACCCCTAAGCCAAAAGGCCACAATTCCCATCAACCCCGGCACTGCCATCCCGGAAGGGCAGCCCTGGAACCGCGGGAACTCCTTGCTGCTGTTCTGAATATACTCCCAGACCTTCTTCATCGCTCACATGAAACTGTGACCGTTTGGTGGCAGCAGCGCCCCACAAATGTGCGCGACTCCGCTCCTACCCCGCCCTTCGTGTTCGGAAAAAAGCGCTCCTGAGTCAAAATATGGTAGGAAGATTTTTGTTAAACTGGCCTGTCCTGATTGTCTTTTCTGAGTAATTTTTAATCTACTGATCCTCTCAATTATAGCAAAACAAGACAGAGTGGGAGCTGCAACGCCTCTGTAAAACAGCCCAGCCTGGGTGAAGAAGGAAGTTTTGACTCAGGAGCGCTTTTTTCCGAACACGAAGGGCGGGGTAGGAGCGGAGTCGCGCACATTTGTGGGGCGCTGCTGCCACCAAACGGTCACAGTTTCATGTGAGCGATGAAGAAGGTCTGGGAGTATATTCAGAACAGCAGCAAGGAGTTCCCGCGGTTCCAGGGCTGCCCTTCCGGGATGGCAGTGCCGGGGTTGATGGGAATTGTGGCCTTTTGGCTTAGGGGTTATACGGAATTCGGCCGGCTCTTTCGTACCCATGGCTTGGCTTTATTTTGTGGACAGTTGCTTGTGGTGTCCGGGGTAGCGGGCATTTCAGGGAAGATTGGGAGCGAGGAGGAGGAGATGGAAGATGTTAGTCGTCGGACTCACTCTAAGAGTTGTCTTGGAGGCGTGATTCCCAAGCCAGCTGTGTCGTCTATGCCTTCAAGCTATTTGGAGGGAAGATTTCTGCTATTTCTTTGCTTTGTGATTTGGCGCCTGGGTGCTTGAGTGGGAGACAGGGAGAAAGCCAACTAGCCCTGGAACCCTTTTGAGGGCCTTGTCTGTCTGTCAGTCTGCCCATCCATCCAGTCATTCATAAAACAAATATTCATTGAACACCCATTAAGGGCCAAGCACAGTTTTAGACCCTAGGGATACAAAGACCCTTAAGAACAGGAGGGCCCTGTCCTCAGGGACCATTCCTTCTTGTGAGTGGAGACAGAAAATAAAGAAACAAATTACTGAGTTAGTTTCAGATAGTGATATGTGACAGAAAGTAAAACGGGGTGACATGACAGAAAGAAATGCGGTGGATGTGTACCCACTTTTGCTGGGTGGGGATATTTGGCTTCTTCAAGGAAATGACAGTTGAGGACATTAGGAGTGATCCTGTGTGGCTTTGATGACATTGATAAGGATAAAAGCGTCTTGGTTTTACACTGTTTCATGCCTTATTGATACAGAGGCTTAGAGTAACACAAAATGGAGGTGTGTTTGCTGCCTTGTTCCCTGCAGTAGTTCCTAGACTCTCAAAACTATCATCAGAATAGAAAATTCTGATAGAAGTGCCGGCACTAGAGCGTGGACCACAAAAGCTGCTGGGTTAGGGCCCTGAGCGCTTAGGTTAAAGGCATCTTTCCACTGAACCCCAAAGAGTACAGAGGGTGGGGGAGCCTGGTTCCCTTCCTCTTTGTGGCTTGCCTTCCCTTCTGGTCTCCTTTCTCCACGGATCTTAGGATCTTATCCTTCCAGATTAGGTCACTATGGGGCTTTGCTTTGCTGTAATGGAGGAGTAAGTCAGGGACCTGCAGTCCTATCCATGGAATGCCAGTGGAATTATAATACCAGACAAGAGTTTGGAATGAGCCCATGGTACAGTAGGTCTTAACGTAGTTCTGGAGGCTTTATAGACTTGGCACAAGTGGCCACGGCTGTGGTATTTTAAGGAATCCCGTGGTTCATCAGGAAGGTGAAACCTTGTTGACAACAGCATCACAACTTGAATGAATAAATGAGTGCATCTTCTATGGTAGACAGCAGTAGGATTTCCTCAGTTATTCTGGGTCTGGAGGAAAGAGGAGAGTTGGAAAGCTGCAGATCCATGAGTGGCTGGGGTTCTCCCCTTTGTAGCTGTGAGGTGCACAGTGAAGGGAAATTATAAAAATAGGCCTGCAGAAAGAATGGCCACAATGAGATCCAGAGTTTGTCCAAATATCCTGAGGACCTCTGCCTGAGAAAATTGGATCTGAAGCAAAAGAACTTGTAAGCTGACAAAGCAAAGTGAATGGCCTGAGTAGGTGGGGGTGGGGGGTGAGACTGGTTGCTTTAGTGTGAGATACTGAAAAGGGTACCTGATGTCCTATTAGAGGGCACCTACCCACTTGGGTTGGGTAGGAATATCAAGGACACCAGCTGGTTTAGGCCAGGGTAGCAGCAAGCCTTTGCCCTGTTGTGTTGGATGGTGGGTGGCAGGTGACTGTGATCTTCAGTTCTTTCCACAATCAGCACTTGCCTTTTCTCCCAATCCAGGCCATGACAGGATT
The DNA here is from genome assembly GCA_004023845.1 of Helogale parvula. Lineage (NCBI taxonomy): Eukaryota > Metazoa > Chordata > Mammalia > Carnivora > Herpestidae > Helogale > Helogale parvula. The sequence continues at coordinate 10,397 of PJEM01019210.1, forward strand.
CGTCCTCTGTGTTCTGAGTACTGAGATTTAGGATTCTCCATGTTCTGTGTATAATCTAGCTACATTGTTTTGGGGACAGAATTCCTTGTAGAGACAGGGGAAAAGGAAGGGTAGAGGAGGACCGAATGTCTGCCATGGTACGTTTTGATCAACAACAACAACAACAACAACAACAGTAGTAATTGCCTACAGCCATTCAGGGCTCACCATGTTCTGGGCCCCATGCCAAGGGCCTTCTCCATATTCCCTCCTTTAATCTTCACAGTAACATGGAAACACTGGTACTCTATTTCCATTTTATATATGAGGAAACTAAGGCTTAGTTTAGGTGGCCTACCTGAGATTAAGCAAATACAGCCATGGTTTCAGTCCAGCTTTGTCTCTAGTCCAGTTTTTCTGAAAGTGGGGTCCCCAGAACAACAGCATCAGCATCACTTGGGCATTTGTTAGAAATGCAAGTCACCAGGCCCTGCCCCAGACCTACTGAATCAGAAACTCTGGGGTTGGGGCCCAACCATCTGTGGTTTAAAACGCCTTCCAGGTGATCCTGATGCACATCTGTAAACTGCTGTACATGCTGGATGACTAAACTACTGTTAAAGAGCACACCTTGCTGGTTTCTTTGACATGTGCGACTGCTTACCAGGAAGCTACCTGTTCACTGTGTAAGATGTTTGGTGTGTGTTCCTTATATTTATGGGAACTGGGGATAAGGAGAAAACAAGTTGTATCTGACCAGTTACTGGGGTGGGGTGGGGCGGGAGGGGGCTTTGTTGAATGCAGAAGGAGCCCAGGCATCTCCATGGCCCTTTTTATTTTCCTGAACTTCGTGGAAATGTTGACAAGTAACATGTACATTTGGAGGAGGTGGTATACCTGCAGCATTATCCTTATTTGGGGCCGGATGGTACAGGGATGTGGGATGCTGCTCCTTAAATCCCTAGCCCTCCTGGCCAAAGTGTTTCTAAAATTTTAATTTTGTAGGTTCCAGCACTTTAAGGCCTCTGTAGAATATGTGGTGACTACCGGTCTCCCAAACGATGTATGCTCTTGTAGTCAGCACCACCGGTAATTGCCAGCTATTAAATTATTCTCACTGAGGTTCAGTGGTTACATGACTCTCTGCTTTGGGGAGGGCTGATGGGAATGGGGACTAGGAAGCGAGGTGCTGTGTGGAGCTCAAGGAAGAGGGAAACTACAGGAAACTCAGGCTGGCCACCTGTTACTCATCAACTTCTCCCTGAAGTTCAGGAAAACAAGAAGGGCCAGGGAGATGGTTGGCCACCTCTGTAGCTCATGGCAGTGCAGACGGACAGAAGCATCTGTGTAATTCTCCGTGCTCCATGCCAGGGGCTCCAAGGGGAGGACTCAGAACTGTTGTGGAATGTGCAGCCTCTCTGGCGAATGGATTTCAGGTAAAACGGAGGCAGAGTACCTCCATCTGGTGGTGGAATGAAGGAGGACGTTGCCTGGTGTACTACACGGAGGCAGAGGGTAGACTGAACAGTAGTGATGTGATCCTAGATGCAGTCTGCTACCTCTTGGGGAACAGGTGGGGAAGGCTGCCCCTCTACCTCTGGACCCAGGTACCTGGCCTCAGTATAGGTTGGTGGTGGAGAAGGCATGGGGAGGCACTTTTGCAGGCTGCTTTGCAGCCACAACTTCTAATTCCTTGGGAAATTGGGTAGACAGCGAATCAAATGGCCTTATTGCCTCCCTTGAGTTTTCGTGTGTCTGATACACTGTGTGTGGGGTTTGCTTATAGGCCCGAGTTTCAGTTTATTTCAGTCAGTATTTCCACTCTCCCCTCCATCTGATTTGCCATCAGCAGAGAAGATTTGAGGGAGGCCCCATCTGGAAGAAAAATCCCTCTGTGTGTGTGTATGTACACTCATGTATATGTATATGTATATGTATATGTATATGTATATGTATATGTATATCTATGTGCACATATAATATAGAACATATTATATATAATACATAATACATAATGTAATATGTAATATAATTGATATAATATATAACGCGATATGCTATATTTTATATGTGTGTATATATACGTGTGTGTGTGTGTGTGTGTGTGTGTGTGTGTGTGTGTGTAGGACAAGAGCATTTCTGTGTTTGGTTTAGAAGAAGTTCCGATTTGGGGAAAGGGTATAAAGTCCCACTCTGACATGCTTACTCTAGCGATACTTGGTGATGTCTTCCTCTTCTAGTTGTAGCATGGCTCTTAGTCCCTCAATACGGGCATCAGGGTCTCAAAGGAAGCACGTTGTAGGATCTGTAAATAGTCATACAGCAGTTTGGACCAAGAAGGCCAGCAGGGCTTTGAAACTTGTTCATAAGCCAGTCCCTACTTCTCTCCCTCTGGTATAAGATAGTGGGGCTTACTGGTTTCCTTTTCCATCCTCTGAATGCCCTTTCTGACCTGTCTCTCACTTTCAAATTTGGGTCAAATTGCCCAATTGTGTGAGCTCTTTCTCTATAAGCAAAATTCAAAAGTGCAGTTTTGCATAAGCCAGGAGTCCAGGCGAAGTGTGCTCTATCCTATCATGTCTTAGGCCCATCTGTGCTTCTTCGGCACAGCTGAGGAAATAAGTGTAAACACGGGTAACTTACTTCCTCACTCAGGCCTATTCATAACCACCCTCCCCCGCAAGAGCAAACCTGTATTCACAGGCTGGAAGGCCAGCAAAAGCTAGTTTTCTGACTGGATCATAAAGAATGAACATTGTCTGAACTTGAACACCCAGTGCCGCTATTTAAACTAAAACACCTTTCCACAAGATATTTAGTCCAAATCCTCAAACTACTTATTTTTTTCATCCCCACATCTCTACCCACCCTTCGATTTCACAACTTATTTTCTCTCTTCGAACCTCCAACACTGCCTCTCCCATCCTCACTCTTAGCTGATGACCTCCCTTTCTAATTCACTGGAAACACTGAATGAACCCAAATGAACAAGTCCAAAATTGAGCTCCCCCATCTTCCCCTATGAACCTTCTTCAGCTGCAGTATTTTCCATCTCAGGGTAAGGGCAACTCTATTCATCCAACTGTTGTGCCATAGACTTGAGAGTGATCCTTCACTATGCTGCTATACTCACCCCTCATTTTCAACCGGTCAGGAAATCCTGTGAGCTCTTTTTGCAAAATATGTCCAGAATCTGACCACTTCTCATCCCCTCCACTGCTAACATCCTGTTATAAGCCACCATCAGTTCCCCTCCTCCCCCTAGCTTATTGGAATTGTTTCCTGACTTCTTTCTCTGCTTCACCTTCCTGCCCGCCACCCCCCTCCAAACTGTCCCCACTGATAATCAATCCCGCAGCCAGAATAATGCTATTAAAACATATATAATTGGATCATATAGTACCTCTGCTTCAAACCAAGAGCTTTCATTTCGTTCGGGGTAAATTAAGAGTCCTTATAACTGCCGACAAGGTCATATGTGATTTGTCCACTAGTTACCTTTCTTACCTTATCTCGTAGTACCCTCCTCCTTTCTCATTCCCCTTTGGCCACAGTGACCTTCTTGCTGCTCCAAAAGGAAGGGCTTTGGCACCAACTGTTCTCTCAGCCTGCAACATTCTTCCCCACAGATGTCTGCATGACTACTTCCCTCATCTCTTTTATGTCTTTGATTAAATGTCATCTTTCAATGTGGCTTACCCCTAAACATCTTATTCCAAATCCCCCTCTCCACCACACATACAAGTCCCATTTACTTTGTCTTATTTTGTTCTCTCTTGAACGCATTTTTTTCTTTCAGCACATTATGGAATTTACTTCCTTATTATGAGTGTTTACTTGTCTCTGCTCCCTAGAAGACAAGCTCTTCAAACCCAGGATTTTTGTTGTTGTTGTTGTTGTTGCTTAGTATGTGTGCCTGATTCTTCACCAATTTGTCTCAGTAGAGACTGGCATATAGGAGGTGCGCAACAAATATTTGTTGAGTGAATAAGTATATATTGCCAACATCTTCCATGTTTACTCAATTTTTTTAATCCAGTGAAGAATGCTAATGTCCCCCACAAAATTATGTTTCCCTCAATTTCCCCTTATGGTTGCGCCATCATCGACAAAATCCCAAGACAAAGAATATATTTCTAACACATAAGACAGGCAAATGGTTATATAACTCTGAGGAACAAAACCAGACGATAAATAGCACCACAAAACAACAGAACAAACAAGCGAAGGAAACACATTAGGGCACCCATGAGTAAATGAACACTGTTCACAAACAATATGGTAGTGAGGGCAATGAAACAAACAACTTTTGCTCAGGTGTGCTTGCACTGAGAGTGTCGTAGAAAGCATCTCCATGAATGACCATCGTTGTATCTGGTGTTAGGACAATTAACCTCCCTAGGATGACTCATGGGAGAAACCTGTCTCTGGGGAAAGCATTGGTTACTCCTTCTGTGCAGTCATTCAGGTTTGACTGCAGGGATGCTGTGACCCCTGCTGGTGATCACCTTTCCCTCTTTCCATTTAGGTAGCTCCAAAACATAGATCCACATCTCTGGCCAACTGGCAGTTAATGTGTAGAACCTTATGGCATGTGTTTTGTGTTCAAATCAGTCATCTGATTAGACTTCTGCATTTTAATTTGGCCTTGATTTCCTCACCCAATATATTTATTAAAACTTTTATCTTCTTCTGTATTAATGTATTTGTGTACGCTGTGTTAATCCTCAGCTCAAAGCCTGCCAATGGCTTCTGATCTCACCCAGAGTAAAAGCCCAGTCTTTGGCCTGTAAAGACTCGACTGGACTTAATTCTGGCTAACTCTCAGCCCACTCTCTTTCACTCGCTCTGTGCTAGTCAAACTGGAATCAGCTTCTACTTTTAATACAGTCTTATGTTTCCTGGGTGATTGAGCCACACAATACATGACCACAGCCATAGACTTGTTTGTTTGTTTGTTTAGAAACACAGCTTTTGAGGGCAAGTATGATGGCTCTCTAAGTCTGCTTATCCCTTGTGCATGCCAACATTTGGATAAAGCATACCTGTCAATCATATCTCACAAATACTATGTATGTCACTACACTTTGCACCGAAAGCATCGCTGGTGTACCCGTCTGGTCAATGCCAAATTCTTGTTCTACAGTTCACTGTCTAGGAAGAAATATACAGTCACCAACCACCACTGAGACCATTGGATTGGTGGTAACAACTACCTTCCATCTTAGTGCATCCATCTTGCCTGCCAGATAAAGCAGCTCTGCTCTACTCTTCCTATTTACTGGGAATTTTCTAGAAAACAACACTCATCATCCTTATGGTGATTTATCTCTGGATTTCTCTATCCATGTGAATCCACCGAAGGTCCAAGGCTGGCTTCTCCAGACGATCCAGTATGACTGTCCCCCTCCCTACTGGGATTATTTCCCACAGCCTGCACTGCTAACCCAGGATGGGGAAGTGGAATATGAAATACAAGAGAGGCTAGACTTTCAGGGGCACTGCGGCACCTCCAAGCCTTCTTCACCTAGAAGGATCCTGTCAAAGGGACTGATCCGCAGAGCCACTTGGAAAGTGCCCTGTTTAGGTCAAAACATACTAACAAGTGAGCCCTTGGAGATCCAGGCCTCTGGTATCCATGGTACGGGATTTCATCGATGTGGAGGTGTACAGGGAAGCCAAGGGGGCACAAATAGTTTGAAGGTCATGAACGAGGGTCATGAACCTCATGGTTCAGGGTCAAGGACCAGAAGGTTTCTCTTTCTTGCTTCCTCCCACCTCAGGGAGTAGCCTCAGGCAATGCCTCTGGAGCCAGTTCACTCAGTCTCCTCTCACCAGCACTGCCAGCCCTTTGTTCCAGACCTTGTTCTTGTGTTCACCCCACCATATAGACTTGACATCCTTACCAGAGAAAACTTGGAAAGTTGGGAAAAGTTACCAGAATGAATTTAAAAATCAACCACAATTCTACAACCAATACATAATCACTCTTAGTTCTGAATTTACTCCCCCGGTCTCTTTTCTATGGAAGTAAGGTAATGTGGCATGTAACCTGCTACCAAGAGATTCGCTGGTGTCCCTTGCTGCATTCCAGACATTGCTGAGCATGTGTGATGACCTGCAGAAATGGCCTTCCTGCCCCCTGTCCACCCACACACCCCATTCTTCATGGAAAAAGATGCTCAAACTCAACACGAGTCAGGAAATAAAAAAAAA
>PJEM01019211.1:0-7500 GCA_004023845.1 Helogale parvula
AGTTCAGAGGGATTTTGGTTCCAGATGGAGTAGGCTTTTGGAGTTCAAGACAAGGATTTTGGCTGTTACTCTGAGCTAACTAGACAGCCATTATCGGCTTTCTAATAGAGGAAAGAAGGGTGCAAACTTACATGTTTTAAATATCATTTAGCTACTGTAATGAGAATAGACCACTGAGGGACAAAGTAGAGCATGGAGGTCAGAGGAGGAGCAGACCTATCTACTGAAACTTGGCAGGCCAGAAAGGAATGGCAGGAAATCTTCAATGTGATGAACAGAAAAAATATGCAGCCAAGAATCCTTTATCCAGCAAGCCTGTCATTCAGAATAGAAGGAGAGATAAAGGTTTCCTGGAACCAACAAAAATGGAAGGAATTCATCACTGATAAACCAGCCCTACAAGAAATCCTAAGGGGGACTCTATGAGGGAAATATTGCAAGGAACACAAAGTACCAGAGACACCACTACAAGCATGAATCCTACAGAGAACACAATGACTCTAAACCTATACTTTTCAATAATAACCCTGAATGTAAATGGACTAACTGCTCCAATCAAAAGACATAAGTAGCATAATGGATAAAAAACCAAAATCCATCTATTTTCTGTCTACAAGAGACTCATTTTAGACCTGAGGACATCGTTAGATTGAAAGTAAGGGGATGGAGAAATATCTATCATGCTACTGGAAGTCAAAAGAAAACTGGAGTAGCCATACTTATATCAGACAAACTGCACTTTAAAGTAAAGCAGTAATAAGAGATGAAAAAGGGTATTATATATACTATACATATATTATATCAAACAGTGCCCTTAAGGAACTAGAAGGGGAGCAGCAAGAGCACCCCAAACCCAGCAGAAGAAGAGAAATAATAAAGATCAGGACAGAAATAAACAATACTGAATCAAAAAAAAAACAAAACAATTGAACAGATTAATGAAACCAAGAGTTGGTTTTTTGAAAAAACAAATAATATTTATAAAACTGTAGCCAGGCTTCTCAAAAAGAAGAGAGAGTACCCAAATAGACAAAATCACTAATGAAAATGGATCTATTACAACCAATCTCTCAGACATACAAGCAATTATCAGGGAATACTATGAAAAAGTATATGCTGACAGACTGGACAACCTAGAAAAAATGGACAAATTCCTAAACACACACACACTACCAAAAATCAAATGGGAATAGACAGATAATCTGAACAGACCAATGACCTGTGAAAAAATTGAATCAGTTATCAAAACTCTCCCAACAAATAACAGCCTGGGCCAGACAGCTTCCCTAAGGAGTTCTATCAGACATTTAAATCAGAGTTAATACCCATTCTTCTCAAGCGATTCCAAAAAATAGAAACAGAAGGAAAACTTCTGGACTCAATATACAAAGCTAGCATTACTTTGATTCACACTCTGGACAGAGACCCAGCAAAAAAAGGGAACTACAGGCCAATATCCTTTATAAATACAGATGCAAAAATACTTAACAAGATACTAGCAAATCGAATTCAACTGCATATAAAAAGAATTATCCACCATGATCAAGTGGGATTCATTCCTGGGTTACAGGGCTGGTTTAATATTCACAAATTCATCAGTGTGACACATCACATTAACAAAAGAAAAAAACCATATGATCCTGTCAATAGATGCAGAAAAAGTATTTTACAAAATACAGCATACCTTCTTAATAAAGACCCTTGAGAAAGTCAGGATAGAAAGAACTTACTTAAACACCATAAAAGCCATTTATGAAAAGCGCATAGCTAATATCATCCTCAATGGGAAAAAACTGAGAGCTTTCCCCCTGAGATCAGGAACATGACAGGGATGTCCACTCTCACCACTGTTGTTTACGATAGTGCTGGAAGTCCTAGCATCAGCAATCATACAACAAAAGGAAATAAAAGGAATTAGGATTGGCAAAGATGAAGTCAAACTTTCACTTGTTGCAGATGATGTGATACAAAATCAACATACAGAAATTGGTTGCATTTTTATACAACAATAATGAAGTAACAGAAAGAGAAACCAAGAAATTGATTCCATTCACAACTGCACAAAAAGCCATAAAATACCTAGGAATAAACCTAACTAAAAATGCAAAAGATGTATATGGTGAAAACCATAGAAATGTTATAAAGGAAATTGAAGAAGACACAAAAAAATGGAAATACATTCATTGCTCATGGATCAGAAGAATAAATTTGTTAAAATGTAATTACCTAAAGCAATCTACACATTCAATGCAATCTCAATCAAAATTGCACTAGCATTCTTCTCAAAACTAGAACAAACAATCCTAAAGTTTGTTTGGAACCACAAAATACCCTGAAGAACCAAAGTAATATTGAAGAAGAAAATCAAAATGGGAAGCATCACAATCCAAGACTTTAGCCTCTACTACAAAGCTGTAGTCATCAAGACAGTATGGTATTGGCACAAAAACAGACACAAAGACCAATGGAATAGAATAGAGAACTCAGAACTGGACCCACAAATGTGTGGCCAAATAATCTTTGACAAAGCAGGAAAGAGTATCCAATGGAAAAAAGACAGCCTTTTTAACAGATGGTGCGGGGAGAACTGGACAGCAACGTGCAAAAGAATGAAACTAGACCACTTTCTTACACCATACACAAAACTAAACTTAAAATGGATGAAGGACCTGAATGTGAGACAGGAAACCATCAAAACCCTAGAGGAGAAAGCAGGAAACAACCTCCTTGCCCTCAACCACAGCAATTTCTTACTTGAGACATCCCCAAAGGCAAGGGAATCAAGAGAAAAAATTAACTCTTGGGACCTCATCAAGACAAAAAAGCGTCTGCACTGCAAAGGAAATAATCAACAAAACTAACAGGCAATTTATGGAATGGGAAAAGATAGCTGCAAATAAATATCAGAAATCAGATAAAGGGCTAGTATCTAAAATCTACAAGGAACTCACCAAACTTCACACCTGAAAAACAAATAATCCAGTGAAGAAATGGGCAGAAGACATAAACAGACACTTCTCCAGAGGACATCCAGATGGCCAACAGACACATGAAATGATGCTAGCATCACTCATCATCAGGGAAATACAAATCAAAATCACACTGAGATACTACCTCACGACGGTCAGAGTGGCTAAAATGAACAAATCAGAAGTCTATAGATGCTGGAAAGGACGTGGAGAAACAGGCACCCTCCTACACTGTTGGTGGGAATGTAAACTGGTGCAGCTGCTCTGGAAAACAGTGTGAAGGTTCCTCAAAAAATTAACAATATTACTCCCCTATGACCCAGCAGTAGCACTGCTAGGGATATACCCAAGGGATACAGAAGTGCTGATGCATAGGGGCACAAGTACCCCAATGTTCATAGCAGCACTTTCAACAATAGCCAAATCATGGAAAGAGCCTAAATGTCCATCAACTGATGAATCAATCAAGAAGATGTGGTTTATATATACAATGGAATATTACCATGGCAATGTGAAAGAATGAAATCTGGCCTTTCGTAATAATGTGGATGGAACTTGAGAGTGTCATGCTAAGTGAAATAAGTCAGGCAGTAAAGGACAGATACCATATGCTTCCACTCATAAGTGGAACAGGAGAAACTTAACAGAGGACCATGTGAGAGAGGAAGGGGGAAAATTAGTTGGGGAGAGGGAGGAAAGCAAACCATGAGAGACTCTTGAATGCTGAGAACAAACTGAGGGCTGATGGGGGGGGGGCGGAGAGAAGAAGGGGCTTGATGGGCATGGAGGAGTGCACTTGTGGGGATGAGCACTGGGTGTTATATGGAAACCAACTTGATAATAAACTCTAAATGAAAAAAAGAAAAAATTAAAAAAGATCCTAGTGAAGTAGAAATAAATTGGAATTCATTGTGGAACATACACAAGTAAAAACTGAGTTCAAATTTAGGGTGATATTCTAAAAATAAAAATGAATGTTATCAAAATTTACAAATAATTTACATACACACAGGAAAACTGAGCTACAAAGCTAATATTAAGGGAAAAAACCCTCCAAATAGGTGCAGTCAGCAAAGTGTCATACCGTGTATTTGACCCTTTCAAGTACTAAATATGGCAATAAACTCTTTCTGATTGTGTCTTCCAAAAGTCAGTTGATGTCTGTTCAAAGCACTGGAAATCTGTAATTGAAGTATTCAGTGATGGAAAATATAAATAAAATAAAACACATTTCCAGCTACTGAAGATTTTAATGTATTGCAGCTAATTATTAAAACTAAAGCATGAAAACAGAAAGACTTTAAAATTTATCTCTATACTGACTTGGCTCAGGTCATGATCTCACTTTTCATGGGTTCGAGCCCCACGTCGGGCTCTGTGCTGACAGCTCAGAGCCTGGAGCCTGCTTCAGATTCTGTGTGTCCCTCTCGCTCTCTATCTGCCCGTCCCCTGTTCATGATCTCTCTCTGTCTCTTGAAAATAAAATAAATGTTAAAAAAATTAAAAAATAAAATAAAATAAAATTTATCTCTATAAAAAGAAAGGAGTAGCAAGACAAAATAAGTGATGACAGGTCAATTGTGGTACAGAATTTCATTTTTAAAATTTATAACTTAACTTTGCAATATTCCAAGTATAGAAAGATTCATCCCATAGAACTTTTATTTTGAAATGTATGTATTTATAGTCTGTGCCAGTGGGATAAAATCATAAAGTCCTGTGGTTTTGCAGTATCTAAATTTGGTGAAATGCTCAAAACAATCATATGTAGAGAACATTATTTGACATATTTTATCATAAAAATATTTATCAAAGGTAGATCCCTTTGATGGAGGCAAAAAGAAAGAATTTATGGCCTATTTTAAATGACCTATATATTTTTAATGAAATAAATTAGAATTGAGATCTCCTCCATTTACCAGAATTTTCTCCCAGCTTCCTGGACTTGTTGACACTTGTAGATATATTGTTTTCTCATTTAAAAATATTATAGTGTACAGAGAAGAATCTACTGACTGTATCAGGAATTCAAAATACTATATTGTATTTTTCTAAATACAGGGGTATATGTAAATTTTATTTTAGAAAAGTGTTTTCAAAAGTAGTTTTGAATAAAATCTTTTCTAGATACATAGTAACCTCTAATTTTCCACTGAGAAGTACCCATTACAAAAATTATATAATTTCAGTTATATTTCACTTCTGTTTTCCCTTTCAAATGAATCTCCATTTGGATGATAAATTATGCAGCCACTCTAGACAAAGGCAACATCAAGGACTTTGCCAGAGCAGCTAGAGGGATGGGTTTGCCATTAATTGGGATGGGGAAGGTGGTGTTGGGAGTAGTTTGGCTCTACCTTTGTGATATGACTTTGTTTTCCTTTCATCAAAGAATGAAATCTATCTTCCTAACTCTTGAATATGCATTAGTCTTGCAACTTGCTTCAACCCACATACTGGAGGTGATATAACTTTTGAGTTTGGGTCTCTACAGACCTTTCAGCTTTCTTTTCTATCCTTTTAAGAACACTGTCTAACACATAAAGAAGCCCAATCTGACCAATAAGAGGATGAGAAACTGACCAATAAGAGGATGAGAGACAACAAGGAGGAGAATCAAAACGCCATGGGTGACAATCAGAACCATCCATCACACCTATGTAGGAGGCCATCTTGGACCTTCCAAGCTACCTGCCAGTTGAATGCACCTGTGTGAATGAGTCAGGTGTAACTATCCACAGAACCATGAAAGATAATAAATTATTGTTTTACATTATTAAATTTTGGGGTGATTGGTTACAGAGCAATAAATAACTGTCAGAATATGTAAACAAAGAGATTCATTACAAAAATCCAAAGAATTATGTACAGAAACGGAATGAAGATCAATGACCAAGTCCTGGGTGCTCTAATATTTAGCCAATATATATACTATATTAATATATATTAATATTACATTTATATTATATTATGTTTATACTATTGGAAAAATACATTTGTGGCTAAAAATAGCTATAGAACTGATTCTCTAGTATTTCAAAAATGTTAAGCCAGTGTGATGATTTACAGTGATGATGTAATCCTATGTTTGCATCTTTTGCTTCACAAATTCTATATGTTTGTGAATGGGCACACGACACGTTTTTTGTTAGAAATACTATACATATATCACAAATTTCACAGTGACTAAAGTTATAGTGTGTGTGTGTGTGTGTGTGTGTGTGTGTGTTCACTGATGGCCTACAAGTTCATATTAGGCAATCATTGATGGCAATGACAAACCAGGCTTCATGCCATAATGAAATTGATAATCTAGGGGAGGATCTAGATAGTTAAATGAGCAATTACAATGCAAAGAGAATTATGACCTGCTGTGAGACAACAGAATTGACAACCTTAACCTGAGACTTGGGAAAAGAGTTAAGAGAGGAATTTTCTGAATAAAGTAATTTCTCAAATAAGACTTGGAAAATATACAAATGCTAACCAAGAAGCCAAAGTTATGAGACATGAAAACCTGATGGTCAGAGAAGGAGACACATTATACATTCCAAGACTTATAAAAGCTGTGGTCGATAGTGTGTGGGAGAAGGGGAATACTGAGTGGGCACAAGAACATTGGGGAAGACATGCAGGGCATCAAAATGCAGGATTCCAATTATTATTATTATCATCATCATCATCATCATCATCATTGAAGTTTATTCATTTATTTTGAGGGGGATAGGGCCAGAGAGAGGGAGAGACAATCCCAAACAGGTTCTGCATTGTCAGTGAGTAGCCGAACACGGGGCTTGATCTCATAAACTGTGAGATCATGAATCCTGAGTTGAGATGCTTAACAGACTGCGCCACCCAGGTACCCCAGAATTCTAAATATTATTAATCATTCTACAAAGTAAGACTTGCTTTTAAGGTTGAGAGTAACTATTTCAGCATATTATAGGAGGGAAGCTAGAATACAGTCTTCGACTTACGATAAATTGACATGATTTTTTGACTTCACAATAATTCTAAAGTGATAAAAATTCAGTAGAAACCATACTTGATTTTTTTTTTATTTTGATGTATGAGGTGCAATACTCTCTTGTGATACTGGGCAGAGGCGGCAAGCAATGGTAAGCAACTCATGCCATCATACAGTTATAGCCGTTCTGTGCCCATGCAATCATTCTGCTTTTCTCTTTCAGTACACCATTCAATAAATTGAACTGGATATCCAACGCTTTCTTATAAAATAGGTTTTGTGCTAAATGATTTTTGCCCAACTACAGGGTAAGGTAAGTGTTCTGCGCACATTAAAGGCAGGCTAGGCTAAGCTATGATGTTTAGTGAATTAGGTATAGCAAATGCACTTTTAACCTATGATAGTTTCAACTTTCAGTGGGTTTATTGGGACATAACCCAATCGGAAGTCCAGGAAGAATCTATACAGTGGAATGAAGTATGAATGGGAAGAGAAGACTAACCACAAAGGTGGTTAATATTTTCAAAGTCTGCATCTATGAAAGAAACATGATAAGATACGTTG
>PJEM01019211.1:10000-16577 GCA_004023845.1 Helogale parvula
TATAAACAAAAACTGAAACACCAGCATGGAAAAACAGAGAAAGCCACAATTATAGTTGGGCATTTCAACATTCCATTCTCAATAACATATAGGAGAATTATGCCAAAAGTCCATAAGCATATAGAAGACACAAACAATATTATCAAGAAAGTTGATCTAGTTGGTATTTGTAAAACATGCCACCTGGCAGTTTTCTCCAGTGCATATAAAGCATTCTCGAAGACAAAGCATATTGTGAAAGTCCTCAAAGACTTTAAAGTGTTCAAATTTTACAATGTTCTCTGACCACATTCTAATTAATTTGGAAATAACAAAAGGATATCTGAAAACTCCCAAATACATTGTAACTGAAAAACAAACTTATAAATGACTTGAGCAATAGAAAATCACTAGAGAAATTAGAGTATATTTTGAGTTGAATGGAAATGGTAATACAATATGCCAAAATGTGTGGTATGTATTTTATTCAGGGCCTAAAGGAAAATTTTTGGCATTCAACACTTATGTTAGTAACGTAGAAAGATCTCCAATCAATGTCCTGACTTTTCTCCTGAAGAAAATAGAACAAGATAACAAAATCCAAAGTAAGACAAAGGAAATAATACATAGAAGAGCAAAAATCAATTAAATAAAAAACTAAAAAGAGAGGAGAGGAGACTATCAATAAAACAAAAACTGGTTCCTTTTAAACATTAACAAAAATAATAAACCTCTAGCAAAATTGAACAGGAAAATAAGGAAGATGCATAAGTTGCACATATCTGAATGAAAAAGAAACTCTCGGGCATCTGAGTGGCTCTGTTGGTTGAGCATCTGACTTTGGCCCAGGTCATGATCTAACAGTCCATGGGTTCTAGCCCCACATCAGGCTCTGTGCTGACAGCTCAGAGCCTGCAGCCTGCTTTGGATTCTGTGTCTCCTTCTCTCTCTGTCCCTCCCCTTGTGCTCTGTCTCTCTCTCAAAAATAAGCATTAAAAAAAAAAACAACTATCACAACAGACATTACAGAACTAGATAATGAAAGTATTTTGAACAATATTACACTAATAAATGTGAAACTTTAGATTAAACTGAAAAATTTAAGACAAACTACTAAAGTTCACTGAAGAAGAAACAGATAACCTGAATATTTGTGTATCAAAAAAATTGAATTTCTAGTTAGATACCTCTCAACAAAGAAAAGTTCACACCCAGATGGCTTCACAGGTAAATCCTACCAAAAATTTAAAGAACTGGTGATACAACTTTTATAAAATACTTTTCAAAAATAAAAGAAGAAGCACTTTCCAAATCATTTTGTGAAGCTAGCATTACCTTGATACCAAAACAAGACAAAATCATTATAATAAAGCAGGTCTACACATTAGCATTCTTCATGAACAGAGATGTACAAATTACTAATAAAATTTTAGCAACTGACTCTAAAAATATATCAAAATAAGGAGTCATTTTGAGCACATTGGGCAATGTGGTCTCAGTCACGGGTATTCAACATAACACAAAGGTAGCCACAAATGATACATAAAGGAATGTACGGGACTATGTCTTAATAAAACTTTATAGAGACTAAATTGAAAATTCTCATAATTCTTACATTTTACAAAATGTTATTGTTCTGCTGAATTTGTTTCCAACCATTTGAAAATATGAAAACCATTCCTAGCTTGTGGGCCACATAGAAACAGATAGCAGGCTAGATCTGGCCAATGGGACATCGTTTGTGGATCTCGGACACAGAGCAACTGCAACAGGGATACTTGGCTTGTTGGAAGTTTTAGAAGTACAGCCATTTTAAAAACAGTTTGGCAGCTTAAACACGTACCTACTATATGAACCAGCCACTCACACTGAGGTATTTATCCAAGAAAAAAGGAAGCATATAACCTCATAAAGACTTGTGCATGAATATTAATAGCAATGTTATTTGTAGGAGCCCCACACTGCAAACAACTTCACTCTCCATGAGTTGGTGAATATGTAAACAAATGGTGGTATATGCATGCAATGGAATCTCAGCCTTGTCTGAATGTCCTAATGTCCTGCTTCATTTATAGGGTGAACCCCAGATGGAAACTCAGCCATAACAAGGAATAAACCATAAACACATACACAACATAGGTTGCATCTTAAAATAATTATGCTGAGTGAAAGAAACCAGTTAAAGAAGAGTAGAGTATATGTAGCATGGTTCCATTTATATTAAATTATATTAAATTTTATGTAATTTAAAGTATATTAAATTTTATGTGATACAAGCACATTTACAGAGGCAGAAAGCAAAATAGTGGTTTCCTGGGGATAGTTGGGCATGTGGGAGAGGCGTAGATTCCAAAGGGCCTCAAGGAAACTTTTAGGAGTCATAGAAATGTTCACTATGTTGATTGTGATGATGGTGTTAGAAATATATACACATGTCAAACTCATTACATTGTGTGCTCTCAGTTGTATTTAATGTCAACTGTATCTCAATAACATTCTAAGAGATAAATCTAATCCTCAGAAACAATTTTGTAAATTTTACATTCTACCCAAAATTCAAATTAATGACTTCCCCTCTGGGGCCATTGCTTTTTAAATCTTGCATTTAATTATAGAACGGTGGGCTTGAATTCCTTCACTATGTCAGCAGGATTTAGCAAGTAGATGGGGAAAATGCCTGGAGAATCAAGCATATCAGAGGCAATTGTAATGATTTCTGAATTGAGGAAAGACTATGTTGTAAAATATAGTGTAATGCATGTAAAAATGCATACATTGAAACATTTATGCTTTTGACTATGTGTAAAGCCAGTCATTGAGGGGAATAGGAGAGTAGGGTGGGCCCTCCACCTTTCCAATTTGAAGATCAATTATGATTTTCCCGTCTTAAGACTTCAAATGTGACAAAGGAAGTTTTCTGTGAATTATACCAACTGGTGGGTAGAGAGTGAGGAGTCCAAGTTGCACCACTTAGAAATCGAAGTGCCAGGTGGGAATTTAGAGATAATCTATCCCAACTCCTTAATTTTGTAGATAAGAAAACTGAGGTGCAGAAAGGTAAAGTAACATTGTAACACATTTTAATCAATTTGTATTGCATGCCAATCAGATATCAACTGAGATACCATGGACAGGTGGTAACAGACCAGCTTATTTAGTTATATTAACAAGAAAAACGTGAGATCATATCAAAGATATGAATGATCAGTGAATCATTGTCTTCACTGTTTTTCCTTTCTATATCAGTAGGAAAGTTGTTAATATATGCACATCTGAAATGTGCAGAGAGTAAAATTTGGCATAATAGATCAATGTATATTTCCTGATATAATCCATCTAGAACGAGTTTGGTATACACATACCTTTTTTTTAAAAAAAAAAGTTAGGCACATATAAATTAACACATTGGCCCTAAACATCAGTAACAATGGTTTTGCGTTTAGGTATAACCTTATCCTGAGAGATGAGATTGGCTTGGGAAGATAATGCAATTTTTTCTATTATCCATGTGATACTCTTTAAACTCTGCACTGATTAAAGATTGAAATAAGTTTAATGTCCCTGCTTTCATTTATATGGGTGAACCCCAAATGAAAACTCTGAAGCCCAAATTGATTTACAAAGCCCTGTTATTCTCATGTATCTTTTCCTTGTAAAACTTCTCATCCAGCATGGTATTATTTCACAAACAAAAGCTGTGCAAGGTTATCTTTTTTGTCTGATTTGTCTGGTAGCTCCCTTGTCTCCTAGGCCTGCATTACACATTCTGTACAGGACCCTGTGAACATAATTAAGGGTCACACGTATGATATAAAGAGTAGGGGATGAGGAATTAATTTCTTAGTTTTTCCTCCCTGGGCTACAGATTGGTCTGTAAGTTACTATTCAGTTCAGCAACACAGAGCTCAGAGGAAAAGACCGAATTGCTACAGATGCTCTGCATTATAAAGCGGGAGAGAGAGAGAGAAAGAGAAAGAGAGAGAGACAGAGAGTGTGTGAGCGAGCAAGAGAAAGATTAGATTTTATTTGCACACAAAATGAACATCCACAGTCTGTACACTCTGTTGGGGAATAGCTCCGTGTTTTAGGTCAGGTAGCTTTTTTTAATGGTCTTTTTCTCTTCCTCCCCAATTCCACTCAGTTCATCACTAAAGCTCAGACACAGTACCCTTCTGGGCCTCATTTATGCAAATTGCGGACCATTCAAAAGGAAGAACATAAAGGGGATACAGAATGGCCAGGAAACTGCACCCCGAGGGTGATTATTAATGCCATGGAGGAATCTGGGGAACAGGATTAAACCACGTCTACACTGAGTCCCTATCACAAGTATTCTGACACCAAAATGTGGTTTTACTGGGAGGTACCTATGACATTCACAGAGAAGATGAAGATTATAATGCTTTTTTAAAGACAAGAAAACATGACAACAGGTGGAGCTATCTCCTAGTTGAGAAATTACTGGCATGGGATACTGGGGAGATTTGGTAACATTTAAATAGACATTAATTACTTCATCATAAAGAAGAGGAGAGGAGATTTTAGTAGAATTCGTCATACTTACTTTCTTGTTCCCCTCCATGGTCAATTAGTTAGATCTCCAGGAAATCAAATAAAATGAGCTTGGCCTCTTCTACATAACTGAATTCACTGGTTGGTTCAAACATATTTGCAATATCTTAATAACAAATCAATGGTACAACCTTAACTTGTAAAGCTCCAAATTAACATTCAGATCTATTAGCTAAATGACACTGGTTGAAAATTTAAGGACTTTATTTAGGAATGGCATCGCCATTTCTGCCCTCTCCCCTAAACTGTCAAGGGGCTGGTGTTCAACTTAGTTACTCCCTTCCTAGGTGTCCTCACTTCCTCTCATTCTATCCCAAATGAGGCACCACAGGAATCGGAGCAGCTTTTTTTTTTTCTTTTTCCCCTGCTCGCATCAACTTTTCCACTGTTCTCTTCCTTACCTACCTACTCAAGAAACAGACTGAGGGCTCACCTCTATTTCTTTCCTCTTTAAGAAGAACATGACAGGAACCATAGTAGCAAATAGAAAGAAACCGCAACAGGTCTGGAAGGCATAGGTAAGGGGAGGAGCAAAAAGAAGGAATAAAAAGAAAACATAACTGAAGCACAATTTTGAGAACTTACTGAAAGACAGTATAGAGAATTGGGGTGAAGAAAAAAAGCAGAAAGAAACCTTTGGAGAAGACAACTGGCATATGAGTGGATTGTCCGGGTGCCCTGAAAAGGCTCCAAAACTCAAAGCAATAATTTTTTAGCTTTATTTATTTATTTTGAGAGACAGAGAAAGACAGAGTATCCCAAACACAGTCAGTGCTGTCCGCACAGAGCCCAACTCAGGGCTCAAACTCACCAACCATGAGATCATGACCTGAGCCAAAATCAAGAGGCTGATGCTTAGAGCCACCCAGGCACCCCAATAAAAATTCCTGTAAATTAAAAATATGAGGACAGTATTTTAATCCAATGAAAAGACAAATTTATTAAATGGGAATCACAATAAGAAGTTGCTGAGCAGGTAACACTGAGGAAATTTCCCAGAATGAAATGTAAAAGAGAATGAGTCAGAAAGAATAAAGATTTACTAATGATAGATATAGGAAATATAGTACTATTCTATTAGGAATTATAGAAAAAAAGAGAAGAAAAAGTAAGGGGGAGTAAAAAGCCATAACACCACATATATACAGAATAATTTCTCAGAGATAAAGAAAAGTAACAACTTTCTGGTTGAACAAAACCACTAAGTTTCAAGTAGAAGACACTTTAATGATCCACATTTATAAAGATCCTGGTGCATTGTGAGAATTCAAAGATCCGGAGGAAATGCTAAATCTTTGGAGAGTGAGGGGGGTAGGTTTCCTGTGAAGGAAGGAGAATTAAACCACTGTTAGACTCCTCATTAGCAATATGGGATGCTAGAAAACAATAGAACAAAGTCTTCAAAGTATTCAGGAAAAAATTAATTGAAACTTATTAAGGCATTTAGATTTCAAAAAAAATTTTTTTGTAATTAGACTGGGGGTCAGCTTGCTGCCCATTTTTGTACAATCTGTGAGTTAAGAATGGTTTTAACATTTAAAATTTTTTAAAGTTTATTTAATTATTTTGAAAGAGAGAGCATGAGCAGGGGAGCAGCAGAGAGAAAGGGAGAGAGAATCCAAAGCAGGCTCCACTCTGTCAGAGCAGAGCCCAATTCGGTGCTCAAACCCACAAACTGTGAGATTATGACCAGAGCTGAAACCAAGAGTTGGATGCTTAAGTGACTGAGCCACCCAGGTTTTCCTTAATATAATATTTTTAATTACTTTAATGACATATAAAGACTATATAAAACTCAAATTTCAGTGTACATGAATAAGGTTTAACTGAAGCATGGCCTCACTTCTTTATACATTGCCTGTGGCTACTTTTATATTGCCACAGCAGAGTTGTGACAGACTGGATGGTCTCTCAAACCTAAAATATGTACTTCCTGGCCCTTTCCAGCACCAGTGCCTACTTTAGAACCTTTGCTTTTTAACTAAGTCAGGTTAATCATTCCTTCCACCAACACCCCCACCCACCA
>PJEM01019212.1:0-16562 GCA_004023845.1 Helogale parvula
GACCCCCGATTCCTGCCCCGGGACCCTCTGGGCAGTCGGCTCCCCGGAGCCCCTCCTGAGGCCTGGCCTTCTGTCACTCAGGGGACCACAGTGTGCCCAGGGATGCCCCCCACCGGTCAGAAACCAGCCCGCCCTGGGGTCCTGACCGCTCCCTCCCCACCCCACCCTCCCTCTAGACCCAAGAGCGGAAGACACTGCCCGTGCGCCAGTTCCATTACATGACCTGGCCAGACCACGGCGTCCCCCACTCCCCAGACCCCTTGCTGGCCTTCTGGAAGGTGGTCCGGCAGTGGCTGGACCAGACCGTCGAAGGAGGCCCCCCCATTGTGCACTGCAGGTGAGGACCCGCTAGCTCGGAGAGAACGGCCCCTGTGGGACCCAGGAACCAGCACCTTCTACAGGAGAAGGAAGACAGGAGGCGAGAACGTCCTGAGGGAGAGAAGGGAGGAAGGGGTGAAGGGCAGGAGAGAGAAACGGCCAAAGGCTTTGAGAAACATTTGAAACATCCCTATGCATGCCCGGGACCTCACCCCGCCCTTCACTCTCCTGTCTCCTGACTCAGCAGAGGAGGTTAGGGACAGGGGGACGCCAAGGGGCTTGCTCCAGGGTGGCTGGCAGCCTCTGAGATGAGGGCTCTGGTTGCAATGACAGCCGGCATTCAGGGAGCACGCGCCACATGCCAGTGACATGATGGAAACTCCACAGCCCCGTCTTGCTGGGCCCCAGGGCAGCCTCCTGACCACAAGGGTTTCCTGTCCATTGCAGAGCTGTGGAAATGCAGTCGGAAAGCTTAAGTCTTGGCTGGGTTCAAGGCTGATAGTAAGAGGCCAAGCTGATGCCCATGGTGGCACTCTTAAATTCTCTGCTGAACCGTGTACTAACACCTGCCTTGTCCCAAGATGGCATCCCCAGGAGGTGTCGCCAGCAGGGGGTCATCCCCTCCCCCCAGGCATGGAAAGGACCCCTGCGGAATGGTTAAGTTGATTGATCTGAACTGAGAAAGGAATGAAGCACTGGTTCAGTCCACCATGTGGAAGAATTTTGAAAACATGGTGCTGAGTGAAAGAAGCCAGACACGAAAGGTCACACATAGTATGACCCTGTTTGTGGGAGATGTCCAGAGCAGGGAAATCCACAGAGCCGGCAAACGGACCGATGGTCACCAGGGTCTGGGAGCAGGGAGGATGGGGAGCGACTGCTAAGTGGGTACAGGGTCTCCTCCTTCCTAGTGTCTGGGAACTAATCAGATGTGGTGGCCCACACATCGTGAATGCACTGAATGCCACTGAACTGTTTACTTTAAAATGGTTTGTGTTTAAGATATTTTTGAATGGTCAGCTTGGGAGTTCCTTTTTCTCGTGTGTGAACTCCAGCTCTGTCACTTACCATCCGAGTGACCTGGGACAGACAAGCAACCTCACTGTACTCAGCCTCCATTTCCCCATCTGTAAAATGGGTGTGCTGTTAGCTCTTACTTCTCAGGCTTAAGAGTGAAAAGGATGCATAGAACACTCGAGACAGGGCCAAGCAGACGGAGGGGCTCCGGGCGGAGTCACGCACAGTGGCTTTTCACTTGGTTAAACAAACCCCACTTACCCTGGATCCCCCCAGAATGGTGTCTTGCTGAATAATATACCCGATCCGGGCACTCCAAAAATAGATCCCTCCAACCACCGAGGCTCTCCCTTCCTGTGGTCTGACCCCTTCTTGTTCCTGCCTAGTGCTGGCGTGGGCCGCACCGGCACCTTCATTGCCCTGGACATCCTGCTGCGGCAGCTGGAGCGGGAGCACTGTGTGGGGGTCTTCAGCTGCGTGCAGAAGATGAGGCAGAGCAGGCCCCTCATGCTGCAGACTGAGGTGATGGGGCCCCTGAGGGCACAGGGTGGGTGAGGCGTCGGGCCTGGGGGAAGCGGGCCGCAGCTCACTGCCTCTGTGTGCCCCTCCCCAGGCCCAGTATGTGTTCCTGCATCAGTGCATCCTGCAAGGTCTCCAGCAGTCACACCTAGCCCCAGCTGAGAATGGGGCGTACGAGAACCCCCTGTATGAGCCACAGGAGAGTTGAGATCCCAGCCCAGCTAGATGCGGACTCTGGATCCCCACTGCAGCCCAGATTCCTGGAGCCCTGGGAGAGCAGAGGGCTCAAGTCCCAGACGTCTGGATCTTACAGGAGGAAGGGAGGCCTGGGAGTCTAAACTGATTCCCTGGAGGAGAGAAGGCAGGTGGCAGTGGGTATCTTGGATTCCTGGTTCTTTGGAGGAGGGAGGGATGGGAGCTAGACTTTCTAGTACTTTGAGGGAGGAGGAGGCTGGGGGCTTGGGCTGCTGGATTTTGCGGAAGGAAAAAATTCGTGTCTGGGACTCCAGCTACCCCAGGTGCAAAGGCACACAGGACCCATCCCACCTTGAATTTCAGAAACCAAATCTGTCTTCTAGGATCTGCGGTTTCCCCACACCCCGATGCATGTACATATCTGTTTCTTCTATCCCATAATTTATTAAATCACTGTTCTCCCCCAGAGATGCTTCCTATAGTGGATTTCTGGGTCTGAAAATAATATTGGGGTGGGGCTGGGGCTGGATTCCTGATGGTTAGGCACTGAGGTAAATGTCCCAGGGAGGAAGCTAGAGGGACCCACACTTTTGCACCCGAAAAAATGTGTTTGGATGGCTGAGTCTCTCAAAGAGGGCTGCAGGTCCACTCTTGTGTCCAGCGTCTGTCCAGTTCCTGAAGCCAAGAGCATAAGGGCTTGCTTCCTGAGCCTGAGGTTAGGAGATCCTAGAGGGTGGGGTGATGTCTGGGGCAGATTCACTAGAGACTTCCACGCTGAGTCTTGAGTCTGGATACCTGACTACTTGGGTACTTGGGTCTCCAGAGAGAGTCTCTGGGGTCCTAGGACCGGGTGTCCTGGCGGGGTTGGGGGTGGAGAGAGGGGGTCTGGACCGGAAGCAGAAAATCCTCGGGGACCATGGTGACTATCCCTGGGCACTCTGGTGGCTCCTGACTGGGGGCGGGGCGAGGGGACGAAGGGGGCTCTCCATCTACCCGAGACCTAATACGCACGCGCGCGCGCACACACACACACTCACTCCGCTCTGCCGCGCCCCCGCCCCACCGAGCTCAGTGATCAGCACCCAGGACAGCGCCACCCGCCCACGTGCGGGGGCGGGGTCCGGGCGGGGCCGGCGCCTGGGCGTCTCCCGGGAGGGTCCGGTCCAGCCACCGAGCAGGTAGGAGCCTCTGGGACCCCCTCCCTAAGCCCCTTGCTCATCCTCATCCCTAGGGAAACGGGGCGTGTAGCGTGGGGGGACACTGGGGAGGGCCGACAGGAGGGGAAGGGCTCCAGGCTGAAACAGGAAGACTGCGATTTAGAGACAGGTGTGGAGACAAAGAGCAGAGGGGAGGGAGGTGCAGGCAGGGGGAGAGGGTGGGAAAGGCCGGGACACAGACACGACCACAGGCCGAGGGCAAGGAAGACGCAGACGGGGGGTGGCAAGGGGCCGGTGAGGGAATAGGCAGAAATAGGGAGTGGAGAGAAAGGTCTGGAGGCAGAGGCGGTCATGAGGACAGGTGTGAAGACAGAGCTCGGGATGTGCGGGGCAGACTGACAGGCCGAGAAGGACGTGCGCCCCCAGCCCACCCCGCCCCCGGGCGGTGGCAGCACGGAGCCCCCGGCACGAGCGAGAGAGGCTCGCAGAGCCAGATGTTGGAGGGAGGAGTCAGCCGTGGGCGCCTGGAGCGACGGCCGAGGCTGCCCTCTCCCCACGCTCGCCCCGCCTGGGGTCCGGGGTTGGGGTCCTGACCGCGCGTGGAGAGAGCTGGAGGCGCCTGGATTCCGCATCTGTACGTCAGCCCCGCCTGTTGTCTCGGCAACAGCCCGTTGCCAGGGCAACCAGCGTTGCTCCGGCCCCGCCCGAGCCGAGCCACCGGTTGCTCGTTGTTCGGGGCAACCCAGGTCTCCGGTTCCCACGCCAGCCTTCGCCCACTTCCGGTTCAGGCCCGTGGAGTCGGGCACGGAGGGAGTAGAAGTCCGCGGGGTTCCTGGGAGGCCTTCTTGGAGGGCGGGGGCATCCCTTTGGGATGGGACTAGATACTGGAACCAATGCCAGCGCCCGCCCTCCGTCGCAGAGAGGCTGACACTACAACCCCCAGCATGCCTCGCGACTGAAGGCTGATTCCTGGGCGGCTGGTCGCCCAGGGTACCGGTGGGAGTTGGAGTTCTTCGTTGTTCCGGAGGCTTCAATGGATGCACGGGGTGGGCTTGGGGGGGCTAGGGTTCTTGGGTGCCTCCGCAGAAAGGACCTTGAGACCCCGCCGCCATGTTCCCGGAGCCCCCAACCCCAGGGCCTCCTGCTCCCGACACGCCTCCGGACTCGAGTCGCATCGGCCACAGCCCGGGTGAGCGAGACTCCGGGCCAGAGCGGAGGGAAAGCCCGGCTAGGATTCTCAGGGGCGGGATTCGGAAGGGTGTACTCGGCTGGCGGGCTGGAAAATGCGGGTGGTATAGCACTTGGAATTATGGACTGGACTCCGAGTGAAATGGAATAGGAACAGGTTTGCAAGAAAATCGAGAATGTGGAATGGACTCGGATCTTAGATTGTGAATTGAAAATCCCACCTCTCCCTTCTTTTAAAGATAGGGAAACTGAGACCAGGGGAAGGGCATTGCTTTCAAATGTTTCAGTGGGTGGAGCAGAAATTAGAAACGGGATGGAAGGGAAGGTGCAGTTAAGAGGCAAGAAAATTTGGATGGTGTCAGCCTAGAATAAGGGCATCAAATTACTTTATAGGTGAAATCAGTTGGAAGGAAAACACGGGGAATAAAATGGAAGGGAAATGGCTGGAGGGAAAACCTGGCCAGGACTTAGGCCTGTACATGTAACCTGGACTGAATCGGCCAGCCTGCTCTCTAGGGCCTCAATGCGTGTTGTCTCCACACCCTCTGCAGTGCCCCCCTGGGCCCTGGCCACAATCATTCTGGTGTCAGCCCTCCTCGTCTTCAGCTGCTGTTTCTGCCTCTACCGGAAGCGTTGTCGGAGGCGGTCCAGCAAGAAGATTCAGGCCCAAGCCCAGGT
This sequence comes from Helogale parvula, assembly GCA_004023845.1. Taxonomy (NCBI): domain Eukaryota; kingdom Metazoa; phylum Chordata; class Mammalia; order Carnivora; family Herpestidae; genus Helogale; species Helogale parvula. Next base: position 5,073 of record PJEM01019212.1, read on the forward strand.
CCACCTTCAGGAGGTGAAGGAGCTGGGTCGGAGTTACATAGACAAGGTGTGGCCTGGCCCAGCCCCTCAGCCCTGCCCCTTCCTGCACCCAGGGCTCAGCAGCCCAGTCCCTGCTGTCCCCTCTCCTATGCCCACCTCATTCACTCACATCCCCTGTGTGTTTAGCCCTAACTGGGACCCTGGGGACCTCGTGGGGAAGTCAGTCACTCACACAGACATTCACAATTCAGGGTGTTAGGTGCCACCTTAGGGCCAGAGCAGAGCACACGGGGTGCGGTAAAACCACCTGAAAACCCAGAGAGTCTGAGGAGCTTGCTAGTTAGAGGCATCCTCTGTGCTGAGGCCCAAGGAACACGAAGAGTTAGCCAAGAACAGAGAGAAGGAACCGCATGTGCTGAGGCGTGGAATCCAGATTCTGAGGCAAATTTGAGGAACCACGAGTCATTTTTCACTCTATGCTGGAGCACAGAGTCCAAATACACTGCACTCTAGAGTGAGTGTCAGAGGAGCTCAGTAATATCCATGTCACAAGGGCAGTTGGGAGCCAAGGAAGATTTGTGAGCAGGCGAGGAAAGGGTCACATCGGTGTTGGAATGAGTGTGGAGGACAGATTTGAGGCAAGGAGGCCAGGGAGGAGGCTGGTGTGGCAGCCGCGAGGGAATGAAACAGGAGTTTGAAAGAGGTGCTTGGAGGGAGAATGAGAGGCTACAGGTGTAAGGTCTGCGAGACAGGCAGTCCTCGGTTTCCAGCCCAGAGGAACCACTTCCCAGCTCTGTGACCTCGGGAGATTCACTGTCCTTCTCTGAGCCTCAAGTTTGTGGTCTGTAACTTGTATTTCCCTCCTCCCTTGTCAACAAATAGCTGTTACAATGATCACCCGTAAGGCATGACCTGTAGAGTCCTGGTGGCGAGCCTCCACCCTCCATCCCTGTCACTTAAGCCAGTGACGCCCAAAGACCATCTACATCAGAGTCACCTCAGGTACCTGAAGAAACACACGTTCTGCATGCTGCACCAGACCTGCTGAATCAGAATCTCTGAAGTGAGATTTCTCAGGAGAGTTCTGAGATTCACACTGAAACTTGAAAATTGATAGATTAGGTTAAGAAGTCTTGTTTCGAGGCGCCTGGGTGGCTCAGTCAGTTGAGCGTCCAATGTCGGCTCAGGTCATGATCTCATGGTTCGTGGGTTCGAGCCCGGTGTCGGGCTCAGAGCCTGGAGGCTGCTTCAGATTCTGTACCTCCCTCTCTCTCTGACCGTCCCCTGCTTGCGCTGGCTCTCTCTGTCTCTCAAAAATACATTTTTAAAAAATTAAAATAATATAAAAAAAAGAAGTCTTGTTCCAGTTTAGAATGGCAAATATAGGCTAAATATACTGTTTCTCCTCCACATTTTTCTATGGCAAGATCGCTAGTTAACCCATCAAGTTGGACACAACCCCAATATTCCATTAACCTGTGAGACAGAACCTTCTGCGTCCTTGTAGGCAATGAGGCACTGGGAGCGCTTGTTTTTCTAGTCTAGGCAGGACACACTGCATGTGTGTCCCCGTGATGGTTCTTTCCCATAGCAGACATCATTAATCACACTTTGTTCCCTGCCTGTATGTCAGACATCACTAATCAAACACTGATTCTGCTTAGACTGCAAGTACTCAGGTGTAGCCTGAGGGATCTGTGAGTCTCCCTTGGCTTCTGGGCACGGAGGGTCCCACTGTCAGGGGGAAGAGTTCACCTGCCCTTGCCCCTGGCTCCCTAAGGTGCAGCCGGAAGTGGAGGAGCTGGAGCCAGCCCCATCTGGGCCCGGGGCGCAGGTGGCAGAGAAGCAGGAGCTAGGACGACTGCAGTACTCACTTGATTACGACTTCCAGAGCGGCCAGGTGGGTGTGGAGGAGGGGGATGTCGTGGAGGGGAGGGCCCGAGGGTTCCAGCCCCTTTGTAGAGGCTCCAAAAAGGAGGCTAAGACTAGACCGCGCCTCGTCACTTTCCAGCTGCTAGTGGGCATCCTGCAAGCCGAGGGGCTTGCAGCCTTGGACCTGGGCGGCTCCTCCGACCCCTACGTGCGCGTCTATCTGTTGCCAGACAAGCGGCGGCGGCACGAGACCAAGGTGCATCGGCAGACGCTCAACCCACACTTTGGGGAGAACTTTGCGTTCAAGGTGAGCTCCTGGCCTCCGTGCCCCCGGCTTGGCAACCTGCCCCCATACCTGGAATCCTGGGGACTAACCCCTTCAGCTTTTTCTCTTGGCAGCCACAGCTCCGGTGGCAGCTACCAGCTCTGGAGGCTGTGACACCGGACCCTGGGGTGCCCTTGTGGGGCAGTGCTGACCCCTGGGATGTGCCTTCGGTCCTTGGGTTCCACAGACTTACCCACACCTGTTCCCTTGAGGCCTGGTTGCCGCACCCGCCTTCTACCTGGATGCGCTGCGCCCCACTTGCTGTCTCTCTGACTTCCTACTCCCCACCTTGTGCTTTCTTCTCTGTGGCCCCCCCCACCTAGGTCCCCTACGTGGAGCTGGGGGGCAGGGTGCTGGTCATGGCGGTGTACGACTTCGATCGCTTCTCCCGCAACGATGCCATTGGGGAGGTGCGGGTCCCCATGAGCTCCGTCGACTTGGGGCGGCCAGTGCTGGCCTGGCGAGAGCTGCAGGCGGCTCCTCGGGAGGAGGTGAGCATGCGTGACCACGCCCCTACGCCAGGGCCCGCCCACTGCGAGCCCGGGCCAATCAGATCACAGGCTTCTCGGACTCGGGGCTCCAGCCACTCCCCCGGCTGCAAAGGGCGGGCCCCAGGGGTTCTCCTGGTACCCCGTCTCCGCTCCGCTCCTAGGGTTGGACCTCTGTGGTCTTAACTGGACCATTCCATTCCCAGATGAGGGGCGGGGAAGAAAGGTCCGAGAGGGGATGGATGGGAAGCAGGGGCTCTGGCGACGGGTCCCCCTCTGTCTTTTAGCAGGAGAAACTGGGCGACATCTGCTTCTCCCTCCGCTATGTCCCTACGGCCGGGAAGCTCACCGTCATCGTCCTGGAGGCTAAGAACCTGAAGAAGATGGACGTAGGAGGGCTCTCCGGTGTGTGGGAAGCAAGGAAATGGTCTGGGTGGTGGTAGTAGGGAGGCTCAGTAGCAAAGGATCTGGCTGGTTTTGAGTCCTGAGGGTCCCTTGGGGGAGGGGGAGACCCAGACTGCCATGGAATATATAGATTTCCTTTGGTCACAGAGAGAGAGGGAGAGAGAGGGAGAGGTGAGGGGTGCGCAGAGTGTGTGCTGTTCCGAAGACGACTCTCATGCGTCCTCCTCAGCGTGACCCCCTAGACTTGACAGTTAGCGCTAAAAGACTCCTTTCTCTCCCCAGATCCATATGTCAAGGTCCACCTGCTTCAAGGTGGCAAAAAGGTGCGGAAGAAGAAAACGACCATCAAGAAGAACACTCTGAACCCCTATTACAATGAGGCCTTCAGTTTCGAGGTGCCCTGTGACCAGGTCCAGGTGAGCTCCGACCTGCCCAAAGCCCTGTCAGAGCAGCCCTTCCCCCAGAGTCCCACGCCCTTCAGAAACCTCTATTGCTAGGGGAAGGGAGACTCCTTAGCATCTTCCAGGTCCTGGGGGCCTGAGGTGGTGTTTCCTCTTATGAGGGTCAGAGGGCCCCAACCCTAACCAAGACCAGGATGTTCCGCCTCCTCAGGAGTGCGGGGTACTAAGAAAAAGAGATATCCCCACAACACTCTTTAGGGGCAGGGCCTACCCAGGACCCAGGCCTTAGGAGGCTGTTCCCTGGGAGGTCCTTAGGATTTGTCTCCTTTGAAAGCTGATTTCAGAGGAAGAGAGCCTCCAGACCACCTCTGTAACAGAGGCTCTGCGCCCCCTCACCGCCCACCACATCCTCCATCTGAGTCCCCCAGAGGCCTTAGCCCGGGGCTCTAACAAGTCCCCCTGGAACTCTGGTTGCTAGGGAGAGGGTTTCCTTAGCAACAGTGCCCTAGCCCCTCCCTGAACTCTCCTCTCTCTTCCCCCTGCCCTTCCTGTCTCCAGAAGGTCCAGGTGGAGCTGACCGTGCTGGACTATGACAAGCTGGGCAAGAACGAGGCCATCGGGAGGGTGGCCGTCGGGGCGGCGGCCGGGGGAGCTGGCCTGCGGCACTGGGCAGACATGCTGGCCAGCCCCCGGCGGCCCATCGCCCAGTGGCACTCCCTGCGGCCCCCTGACCGAGCCAGGCCACTGCCTGCGCCCTGATCCCCAGCTCCAGCCCCTTGCCAAGCCCGGACTCGGCCCCTGACCTCAGGTTCCTGGCCAAAGCCAGGCCCAGGTCTGCCTTTAAGCCTTCTCTGACCACTAACCACCCCGCCCCCCACCTGGCACACTCCTGCCTTCCAATCCCCCTTTATGCCAGTCATGGTGACTTGTCTACTCTCCCACCAAGCACACACCCAGAAGCCCCAGGGACCCCAGGGGGAGGGGAGCAATCTGGCATCCCCCAGCCTCAGGGTCCCACGCTCTGCTTTGACAATCAGTGACCTAGCCTCCTACCCCCTTCGCTCCCAAGTGCCCCTCTTCCCGCACAGGATCACCTGCTCCTGTCCCTAGTCGGATTCCTGCACTGCTCCTGGGACCAAATAAATACTCAGCAACTTTGGAGGCTTGACCCGATCCTCATTGATGGGGGGTGGGCAGGGCAGAGGGGGGAGGTGGGCAGAGCAGGGGGCGGGTAGCCAAGAGGGTGGGATCACCCCAGGGCAATGATAGGGCTTCCCATCCTGGAAACACACCGAGGGAAACTGGCGCACCCACTGACCATCATCCATCACTTATTCAGTCACTCACCCCTCCGAGCCTCGGGTTCCTCGTCTGAAAAAAGTGTGGTACTAACAACAACTACTTTATGCTCGCTGTCAGGAGTCCATGAATCACTTGCTCATGAATTTAACCCACTCCGGCACCCATGGCTTCTACAGATTTCCACGCCCATGTTTCCCTCCCTCCCTTTCCGTCTTCCATCATTTGCACATTCTGTTTCCTCTGAGGTCTCCAGTGTGGCAGTTCTGTTGGACGCTGGGAATCCCAAGTTGATGCAGATCCAGACTTTACCTCCAGACGACTTACTCTCTTCAAGGAGACAAAGTAGATACGCAGAGTCTGGGAATGAGGTCCCCAGCAACTGGAAGAAAGAATAGAGTTACGCAGAGAAAGCCAATGTTCCACCTACACCCCCTTCTTCTTTCAACAAATTCTGCCTCCTGATCCGTGTCTAGGACAGATGATCGGCCTGTCCTTCCTCTTATCCCGGGCAGGATTTCAGGTGGTAGACAAAGGTCCGTACAGTTTGGTAAGAAAGCTCTCTGGCCAGAAGTTTAAGTGGAAAATGAGGCAAAAGATTCCCCCATGTACTAAAGAAAAGGCAGAGTACTAACTTGCACTGAGCTTCCTGATAGCCAATGGGAAAAGGGAAATCTGATCAGTTACACAGGTTGCAATGTCCATGCAATTTAACAAATTTCTTTTTTTTTAAATGCTTTTATTCATTTGAGAGAGAGAGAGAGAGAATGAGCAGGAAAGAGGCAGAGAGAGAGGGAGACACAGAATTAGAAGCAGGCTCCAGGCTCTCAGCTGTCAGCACAGATTCTGATGCGGGGCTCAAACTCACGAGCTGTGTGTGAGATCATGAACTGAGCTGAAGTCAGATGCTTAACCAACTGAGCCACCCAGGCGCCCCATTTAGAGATTTAACAAATTTCTTTAGGGGCATCTAACTGGCTCAGTGGCTCAGTGGCTCAAAGCATCCTGACTTTGGCTCAGGTCATGATCTCGCAGCTTGTGGGTTCGAGCCCCATATCGGGCTCTGTGCTGACAGCTCAGAGCCTGGAGCCTGCTTCCAGTTCTGTGTCTCCCTCTCTCTCTACCCCTCCCCAACTCATGCTATGTTTCTCTCTGTCTCATTAATAAACATTAAAAAAAAAAAAGGGTCATCAGGGACAGCTTTCCTAAAGAGGTAATGTTTGGGCTGTGCTTTGAAAGACAAGAAGGAATGAGGCTCACAGAGATGAGGGGGAAATATAATGGAATACTATTCAGTCATCAAGAGGAATTTTTATACTCATTTGTGCTATAGCATAATGAACCTTGAAAGCATGATTGTAAGTGAAAGGAGTCAGACGCAAAAGGCCGCTTAGCGTATGATGTCGTCTGTATAAAAGTTCCAGAAAAGGCAAATCCATAGGGGGAAGAAAAGTAGATTCCTGGTTTGCAGGGAGTAGGGAGAGGGAGAAATGGGGACTGATTAATGAGTACCAGCTTTCCTTACGGGGTGATGAGAACGTTCTGGAACTAGATAGTGGTGATGGCTGCACAACACTGTGAATATCCTAAATGCCATTGAACTTTATGTTGTGTGTATTTTACCACAATAAAAATAAACAAAGATGAAGGAGAAGAGAATCCCAGGCAGAAGGAACCCTACGTTGCAAAGGCCCTGGGGCAAGAACAGGCTTGGTGTGCTCTCCAGAGAGCCAGGAGCCAGCGAGTCCTTCAGGGAGCACTGAGACCCAGCTTCAGTCCCCAGTGCCTAGAACTGATGGGCCCCCTTCGACCCATGACTCCACTTCCAGCTGCGTATTACCATTCCCAATTTACAGAGCAGGAAACTGAGGCCCAGAAAGGGTGACTGACCTGTCTGAGGTCGTGGAGCTGGAGGAGATGAGGCAGAGAGCCAGGCTTCTCGGGTGTTGCACACTATGCTGGGGGCTGGGCCTGGTCTGGAGACGTGCCTCACTCAAGTCCCCGCCCTGATGGAACTCAAAGACAGGTTACGTCACCTGGTCGAGGTCTCAGCCAGCAGGTGATGGCAAGATGTAAGGCCAGGCATGGGTGACACCCAAACCACATTCTCCAGCGTCCTGCCATCTGGTTCCCTGAATAGAAAGTACCGGGAGTCACAGGGAATAGACTGGGGAGGGAAGGCAGGCGTGAACTCAGAGGAAGATCCCCTGCTGGGGTTGGACACTTTGGGGGTGGAAGTGGGGGAATTGGTGTAAATACGCCTACGGTGGCTGATTTCGAGCCCCCCATGTGAAGTCACTGAATAGGAAACCGAGAAGAGATGCCAATTCGCATGCCATTATGCAGTAATACGGTGTTTCTCAGGGTCAGGGTCAAGGCTCCAAAACCTAAGACAGAGCTGAAAAAACAAAACAAAACCATCGGCAGTCAAGATAAATAGTATTTTCATACAATATTTTTGAAAAATTAAAATCAATGCAAACAAAGAAATCCACGATGGATAAAATATAAAAAAACTTATTTTGTAAAAGCTTTGAATGTTTACTTATTTTTGAGACAGAGAGAGCATGAGCCAGGGAGGGGCAGAGAGAGAAGGGGACAGAGGATCAGAAGCAGGCTCTGTGCTGACAGCCTGATGGTGCGTCTCGAATTCACAAACCATGAGGTTGTGACCTGAGCTGAAGTCAGATGCTTAACCCACTGAGCCACCCAGGCGCCCCTGTATTACCTTTATTTTAATGTAATGCATTTAATTGAATTTAATTTTAGTATTAGTAAAAAATGTAATTTTTAGTAATGACTGTGTGTAACACATTTCCTGAAACGTGATCAACCAGGGTCCAGGGCTAGCTAGACAGACCGCTTCGCTTTTCCCCACCTGTTGAGAAGCCCTGGGTGGTAGAACCACAGTGTGAGAGGGACAGGGGACACAGAGGTCTAGGTCGCCTCACTTTAATTTGAATTAATCAAGATTCTATTCTCGTTCTGTGTCTATTCGAATCTGCCTAGACCTCCCCCATTCCAGAAATGTGGATCGTCCCAGGCCCCGCCCCAGCCTCTCCTGGCCCCGCCCCTTCTCCAGCGCCGTCGTCTTGACAACCGCGTCCTCACGCGCTCCACTTTCACAAGCGCTCCCATTGGCCAAAAGTTCGTAGCGGGCCGGTCCCGCTCACCCTCATTGGTCAGTTGATCGCGCCGGTGCCAACACGCGTACTTTCATTGGGTGATTGGTCGAAAAGGAAGGGGTCGAGGGGTAGTTGTGCGTAGTGGGTGCTGAACAGCTGCAACACAGCACCGAGCAGGCAGGGAGGGGGAGACCCCGAGTCTTTGGAAGGATAGAGGTGAGGGGATGTCGCGTAGAGGAGAGGAACTAGGAATGAGGGGCGGTGACAGGGGAACGGGTGGGTGACGCAGAGACGATGTTTGGGGACTCCCAGGATGTCTATCCTGCAGGGCGATGACCACACCGGCAGGCTCTGGCACAGGCTTCGGCTCCGTGTCCTGGTGGGGCTTGTCCCCGGCGCTGGACCTGCAGGCTGAGAGTGAGTCCCCAACTCAGGACCACATCTGACCCGGTGGCCGCCTCCCCAGCCGGCAGGCGGCGCGCTAACGTTCTCTCAGGCTTCAACGGCGGCGCCGTCTTCACCGGGCATCCCAAATGGCCTTTGCGGACTACGATTTCCAGAATGCGTAGAGGCACAGCTGTCTTGGGAACTTAGGCCAGGCGTGCGAGTACTGCTGGGAGTTGTAGTCCGTCGTCCCGGGGCGGCTGCAGGGTACGCTCTCCAGACCACCAACCCCAGCCTGTGTCATCTTGCCAGGTCCTCCTGTGGACTCAGATTTGCGGGACGATACAGAGCACACGACCCCCGAGCTAAATGTACTGCTGGTGGGCTCCGTGGATGGGAGGCACCTGCTGCGGACTCTGGCCCGGGCATCGCTCTGGCCTCGCAGGAGGTTACATGTGAGCTGGGATTCTGGGGTGGTGGAGGGAGGAGAATGAAGATGAGTGCCCAGACTCCTGTGTTTGAAGCAAGCCAGTGAACAGGATGTCTGGGTCCTGTGGAGGGAGGAGGATGGCGTCTCCCATTCCTGGGTCTCCTAGGAGCCAGGGAATCATTTTGCCCGTCTTTCCAGTTCTATGTGCTGGAGAATAATTTGGAAGCTGTGGCCCGACACATGCTGATCTTCAGCCTAGCCTTGGAGGAACCTGAGAAGATGGGGTTGCAAGGTCAGTTACAGGGACCCAAACATTCAGCCCCCTGCCTCTCCTCCACACCCCACAGGGATTCTGGGATTTCAATGGTGCAATTAAACCTGTGGGTCATTGATGCCTATTACATCACTTGCTCATTCATTTGGTAGTCTTAGAGCCTCAGCTTTACCCACCTGTACAATGGGACTACATATGCTACCTCCTAGAGTCATTGAAAGAATTCCAGGGGAAAATCCACATATACTCTCCACACAGGGTAAGCATTCACACCCTCCTGCCACAGGAGAAGGCCAAAAGAGATCAAGGACTTCTTAAGAGGTAGTGCGTCCCCCAGATGTGGGGAGGGTTTGGCTGAGCTCAGCCAGAGCCTCCCACAGGCCTGAGTCTCGTCAGTTAGAGGTGTGAATCCCAAGGAGTCTGCCTGGAGGAGGCAGCCTTGGATGTGACAAGGAGGAGGAGGATTTGGGTGGCAAGGCAGAAAGGATGATTTCTCAGTAACAACAACTTCGGCTCAGTGCCTCGAGCGAAGTCTGGACTAAGACAATCTGTTCAAATCCCAGCTCTGTTCCTGAGGGGCCTTGGCTAGTATATGCCCCCTTTTGGGCCTCGGTTTCTACAGTGATCATATGAGCATCCTAAAAGTTCTTTCCCCATAGAGTTCTTGTGCAGATTAAACACAAGGCATATCTCCTCACTTACCATATAGACTTTGTTGTCATGCTTTCACTAACCGCCCAGAGCCTCCAGAATACAGGGCACACATTTCACAATGTGTCTCTGTCTCTTGTCTCTCTCTTGTCTGTCTCTCTCTCCTCTCTCTCCTCTCTCTCTCTCATCTCTCTGTCTCTCTTGTCTCTCTCTCTTCCTCTCATCTCTCTGTCTCTGTCTCTCTCTTGTCTTCACAATGCACCTTGTAGAAGGCTCTGGAACACTAGGACCAATCTAATCTATCTAACTAAAGGTATATAGCTCTCTTTTATAAGATTCTTAAACAATTTATATATTGATACAGATACATTGATATGGGCATATATGTGTACCCAATTCTCTTCTAAGATTCCTAACTAGGGGCACCTGGGTGGCCCAGTCGGTGAAGCCCTCTGACTCTTGATTTCGGCTCAGGTCATGAGCTCATGGTGGTGAGATGGAGCCCTGGTGTCCGGCTCTGCGCTGGGTGTGAATCCTGCTTAAGATTCTCGCTTCCTCTGCCCCTCCCATGCCCACACTCTCTCTCTGTCTCTCAAAAATAAATAAATAAAAATCCTTTAAAAAAAGATTCCTAACTAAAATGGAACAATTTGACACTATGATATTTTAACACGTTTAAATCTCCATTTCCGTCTGTATATTTAACCTTCTCTTTTTTTTTAAATATTTTTTATTTATTTTTGAGAGACAGAGACAGCATGAGCAGGGGAGGGTCAGAGACAGAGGGAGATACAGAATCTGAAGCAGGCTCCAGGCTCTGAGCTAGCCGTCAGCACAGAGCCAGACACGGGGCTTGAACCCACCAACCGTGAGATCATGACCTGAGCTGAAGCTGGACGCTTAACCGACTGAGCCACCCAGGCGCCCCTAACCTTCTCTTTTTTAAGGGGAGGAAACTTTAAACATGAAATTCGGGACTGGGTGCCCCTGGAGGGCGGGGAAGACTAGCAGACCTTGATAGGTCTAAGTTCTTCTTCATCCCGTTCGAGGAACGGGTGGGGAGGCTGCCAGTGTCCCTTACGCATGTGTGACGATGAAGAGGGTATGCGTCACCCACACGGGCCTCGTTTCCGGGTGCACTCCTCTGCTCTCCCCGCTAGTCCAGCCCCACCTTTCCCCAGAGAGGACCGAGACCTTCCTGGAGGTGTGGGGGAACGCGCTGCTGCGCCCCCAGGTGGCCGCCTTCGTGCACGCACAGGCCGAGCGCCTGGCGCACCTGGTCCCGGAGCCCGACCGCCTGGCGGAGCAGCTGCCCTGGCTCAGCCTGGGCGCCCTCAAGGTGCGACCCCCCGCCCCAGACCTGGGTGGCCACGGGAAGCATGGACATGGGCACTGCAACAGTTGTCCTTGGAGGTCGAACCCCAGCTCCCTGGCTCCCACTGCGGGATGTGACCTCGGGGGGTACTCTGAGAACTTCAGTTTCTTCGTCTGAGAAACGGGAGACTCATTCTCACGCCCCGGGATGGCGGGGAGGGTGAAGCGGGAGAAGCCTCTGTCCGCAGCCGCCTCTCCCTCGCTCTCTCCCCACGCGTGCTGGCCGTGCAGTTCCGCGAGCGCGACGCGCTGGAGGCCGTGTTCCGCTTCTGGGCCGGCGGGGAGAAGGGTCCCGAGGTCTTCCCCATGAGCCGCCTCTGGGACTCCAGGGTGCGTCACTACCTGGGCTCCCGTTACGACGCCCGGCGCGGTGTCAGCGACTGGGATTTGCACATGAAGCTGCACGACCGCGGGGTGAGGGGGCTGGGGGCCCGGACTCCTGGGTCTGAGGGAGGAGGGGCTGGGGGTCAGGACCCCTGGGTC
>PJEM01019213.1:0-16570 GCA_004023845.1 Helogale parvula
GGGGTCCTGCTGCAGGGGTGTGGGTGGGTCCAAGTGGGCAGGGCTTGGGTTTGAGCTGGGGCTGGCCTGGGACGGAGGGCAGGGTGAGATCTCACGCTTGGGTGGTGGGCACTGCCGGGCGGTGGTGGAGGCTGTGATGGGAGAGCACGCGGACTCTCCCGCAGTAGCTGAGAGAGGACAGGTCCCGACGAGCTGCCGAACAGCGGAAGGAGGGGTCACTGAAGCATGTGCTCCCTCGGGAGCGAGAGCCAGGGTGCCGACGGGGCCAGTGAGGGGGTGGCACCCCGTGTCCGGGACGAGGGCAGCTGTGGGTGGCTCTGCTGATGGAAGGAAGAGGCACCTGGCGAGGGGCGCCCTGCCTGCTCTTCCTGCTGTCACGTCAGGGACACAGAGGCATTTTGCTCTGGACGGTTTTTGAGGGTAGATGGGTGGAGGTCGTCCTGGAGGAGGACAGAGGCTGGGGCCAGCAGGGCAGGCGCTCTGGGCATGCGGGGCATTTTTATTCCTGTGATGCAGGGTGTCAGAGTTCCCCGAACGTCCCCATGTGTGTGAGTCCAACGCGGTCCTGGGTGTCGCACACCCTGCCCGCTCTGGCCAGTGTCAAGTCTTACCTGAGTAGTTAACGTGCTTTTGTTCGTTCCTATCTGACACCTGTTTAGTGATCGTTTCTTCACAAGTGAAGTTTGTTCTGGTTTCCTCTTTGTGGAAGAATTTGAGCCGGAAGACATTGTCACAGCTTGGTGTTTTCTTACCAAACCAAGAATATCACGTGCTGGTTTTGCCTGCTTGCTTTATAAAATGGGAGGGGGAAAGTCTTGAGTTGCAACTTTCCTTTACCTTGAAAAATACTTTGCTGTTGTTTTGACATTTTGGGGCTTACACGTATCACGGACAGACTGTAACGTGCCACATGGAGCCTGCCGGCCCCCACGTGCGGCGTGTGTGCGCTGAGCTGGAGCGGGAGAGCTCCTGGCACGGTGTGTGCTCACACTCGTCAGCCGGGCGCTCACGCAGATTGCCCGCACAGTGAGGCCGGGGCCGGATGGGCGGCAGACCCGCCTCCAGTAGAGCAGCTGGGAAACACACGTCGCGTGTGGAGACGAACACCTGCGCCGCAGCAGTGAGGGCGCGTGCCCAGCGCGCGCGGTGCTGGTTCTGCTCTGTCTGGGGCAGTTTCCCTGCCACGGGTCGTGGGTCCCTCTCCTGCGGGGAGGGGGGGGCGCCTGTCACGCGCCATGTTCAAACCCAGGGGCAAATCCACCTTCCCATCCTGGCTGTTAGGAGAGGATCCGGGCTCTGGAGGCCGAGTTGCAGGCCGTCGGCCACAGCAAGACGATGCTGGAGAAGGAGCTCCAGGAGGTCATCTCCCTGACCAGCCAGGAGCTGGAGGAGTACCGGGAGAAGGTGCTGGAGCTGGAGGACGAGGTAGGCCGGGCTTCCCCCCCGCACAGCCGGGCACGCCCTGCCGCCCCCACGCAGCTCCACGCCCAGAGAGAGGGCCCGCAGAGGCAGGAGCCGGCCTGCGGCTCGAGTCCGCCCCCTCCTCCATGCGCCATCGGACCGTTCGTCTGGGTCCGTAACGCGCTTGTGCACGCGCACCCCCGACTGCGGGGCTCCCCGCGCGTGGTCGTGCCGCTTTCCCTTGAGCACCCCTCCCGCGTAGAGCCTGTCAGACCACAAGGGCTAGAGTGTCCCCGGTTAGTCAGCTTGGGTTGCAAATAACAAGAAAGCCGGTGCTTGTAAAGGACTTCCCATGACTCTCTGGCCCAGAGACGGTGTGGCTGTGGGTGGTGCTGCACGTGGAAGCCGGTGATGTCACCGAGGGCTCCTCACAGCGTCCCGAGCTCCAGCAGAAAGCGGGGCTGGCGGCTGTGGAGCCGGGGTGCCACTGCACGTGCTGCGGCTCTCGGGGGGTCTGTGGTGGCTCTTTAGCGCCGGGCACTCCGTTTCTGGTGTGCGGGAACTTAGCTCATGAAGCAGAGCACGCACTTACCTTAACTTCCCAGCGCCTTCCGTCTGTTTCAGCTTCAAGAATCCAGAGGCTTCAGGAAGAAGATAAAGCGCCTGGAGGAGCTGAATAAGAAGCTGGCCCTTGAGTTGGAGCACGAAAGAGGGAAGCTTACGGGCCTGGGGCAGTCCAACGCGGCCCTGCGGGAGCACAACAGCGTCTTAGAGACCGCGTTAGCCAAGAGGGAGGCCGACCTGGTTCAGCTGAACCTCCAGGTACTCAAGGAGGTGGGGGCTGGCTACAGGCTGGGGAGCTCTCTGTCCGGCGTGGTCCGTGCACCTGCCCGAGCCCCCAGAGCGTAGTGCCGCCCCGTCGCAGATGCCGGAACGGGGGAGGGGGTCTGCTGGAGTCTGAAACCCGCCTCACGGCTCTGAGGTGTGGGGCAGAGCGGGGGAGCTCCTGACGCCCCCCTCACTGAGGGGCGAAGCACTGTGGCCAGTCTGTTCTCCCTGCTCCAGGGGGTCCCACTGGTCCTTCCCTGTGTGACTCACAGCTGGGACTTGAACCCTGGTGGGCCCCCCCGACCCTGTTCTCAGCCCCTCGGCAGCCTCTCGGAGGACCGGGGAGAAGGCCTGGCACGGCTGCGGGGCAGTCAGCCGCCGGATCGGGCTCTCGCCGCAAATTGTCTGGCGGTTCGAGAGCCTGTGAACTTGCATCTGGCGCTGGCTCCCACCGCGGCCGGGCCGGGTGCCTCGCGGGGATGGTCTTTGCGTTCAGAACCCCCGATTCACAGACCCCCTCGCTCCTCGCTGCGCGCTCGAGCACGGCCGGCCTGACTCCGTGTCCTCCAGGAGCGGAGTTCTCCCGCCTTTGCCGCCTGGTGCGCGTGTTGGTGGTGCGTGCTGATGCCGTGCGCCCCTGTGCCGCCGGGCTCCCCGCGTGGCCCTGACACAGTGGCCCTGCGAATTTGAGTCCTTTCTCAAGGACTGTGTCGGCAACGTGCCGTAGGTCCAGGCGGTCTTGCAGCGGAAGGAGGAGGAGGACCGGCAGACGAAGCAGCTCGTCCACGCCTTGGAGGCTGCGCTGGAGCGGGAGAAGGCCGAAGTGCGCGGCCTCAAGGAGCAGGTGTGTGAGGCTCCCCTCGGTCTGGATTGCAGCCTCAGGACCCTGCTGGAACGCGGTATTTCAGTGTCTAGGAATTGAGCGTTCCCTTCAGGAACTCACTGTACAAGTGTCTTTCTGATGTGTTCTGAGGGCAGTGCGTCATCAGAGATTGTGATCGTGAGCGGCGGGAGGGAGCCCTGGTGTCCTCCCTGGAAGAGTGGACTTGGGTGAACCAGGTGCAGCCGTACGGGCCTGAGACGCGCCCAGAGCCCTCTAGAGTATTTGCTGGGGGAGGTGTCCCACGTGTGCCGTTGAGTTAGAAAAGCAGGCTGCCGAGCAGTGTATGACCCTGCTGCTGTTCAAGCGCCTTTGAGAAAGGCGGCTGCGCAGACCCGCTGCCGTTTCCTGGCGGCTCCTCTCCATGCTCAGCTGCCCGCCAGGGCGTCAGGTTGGGCTTCCTGCGGGGGGCCTGCCCCTCTGGCCTGTGAGCGGGAGTCGGCCTCGGTCCCCGTGCTCCCTGCCAGGTGCCAGTCTGTGACTCTTACTAGAAGGTGAGCTTTGGGGGCGCCCAGGGCCTCGGTTGGTTAAGCGTCTGACTCGTTTTCAGCTCAGGTCATGATCTCACGGTTCATGAAGTTGAGCCATAGTCGGGCTCTACCCTGTCAGCGCAGAGCCTGCTGGGGACTCTCCCTGTCCCCCCTCTGTCTCTGTCTCTCCTTTCTTGGAACATTCATTTTCTCTCTCTCTCTCTCTTTCACTCTCTCTCTCTCTCTCTCTCACACACACACACACACGTACACACACATGCACTCACACACACACACACTCTCAAAAAACTTTAAGTTCTGGGGCGCCTGGATGGCTCAGTCGGTTAAGCGTCCGGCTTTGGCTCAGGTTATGATCTCATGGTTCGTGGCTTCCAGCTCTGCATCGGGCTCTGTGCTGACAGCTCAGAGCCTGGAGCTGCTTCGGATTCTGTGTCTCCCTCTCTTTCTGACCTTCCCCTGCTCGCACTGTCTGTCTCTCAAAAATAAAAAATAAATAAAATTTTTAAAAAAACTATAAGTTCTTAACAAAAAAAAAAAAAAAAGAATGTAAGCTTCCTGGCTTCAGGGTCGCGACTCGTTTTCGCTCACGGCCCCGTGTGCGGCACAGAATGTGTTTGCTGTGCACACACGTGTGCAAGGGTGCATGTGACCTGGGTTTTGCTGCATCTTTTAAACATTTCTCCATGATGATATAGTAGAGATATAAAGAAATGGTTCTTAATTTTTGGGGTGAGACAGTAAAATATTCTGTTAAAACTGGACAATTTTAAGCTCTGTTACGACTCCATTACACGACCCACATTTGCCTCTCCTGTCGGTCTTTTCTGTCCCTGCATGAAGCTGGACGGGGTCAGCCGCCCTCCCTACTTTTCTAGCCCCCGTTTCCATATTTTGCTCACTTATTTGTGAATAAAAGTGCTAGGGAAAGTGATGGGTGTATGACATTGGCTTTTTTTTTTTTTTAACTTTTTTTAATCATATCTTTAGTTTTTTGAAAGAGAGACAGAGCATGAATGGGGGAGGAGCAGAAAGCGGGGAGACACAGAATCCCAAGCAGGCTGCAGGCTCAAAGCTGTCTGCACAAAGCCTGACGTGGGGCTCGAACTCACAAAGTGTGAGATCATGACTGCGCGGAAGTCAGGTGCTTAACCGACTGAGCCCCCAGGCACCCTGTGACATTAGCTTCTTAGCTGTGAATGATTATCATCGATTTCTCTAAATGCATTTAGTCCAATTGTCCTGATTGTATGAACAGTACGTGCTGGTAAAACAAACAAAAAAGGCGTGAAGATTGAAGTCCAGATCATCTTGAATTTGCACCCAGCAGTGAACCACTACTAACACCTTCTACTGGAGATTTTTTTTCTTACTGATTTATGCAAGTTAAACTTACTAGGTTCAACTGTCATATATTGTAAGTATTTTTATTAAACTTTTAAAAAATGAAGTGCTGTTAGTGCAATTAGATAAGAACATGAAGTTATTAGAAAGGAAAAGGGAAGATTGTCTTATATTCTTAGGATCTGCTGGTCTCGGGAAACGTGGGAGAAGCCGTTGTCAACCGTGACAAGGCTGCTGTGTCATAAAGCGTAACAAGGAGTGGCTGACCTGCACCTGCTTGTTACGCTGGCACAAGGCGTCCCTCCTCCAGAACGTGTACTAGGACTGATTTCAACAACAAACATGCAGAAGATACACTTGAAGAGGACTGTCAAAACCAGTTAGATCCAGGGGCGCGGGGGGCTCGGTTGAGCATCTGACTCTTGATTTCAGCTCAGGTCATGATCTCATGGTTCATGGGTTCAAGCCCTTTATTGGGTTCCGTGCGGACGGCATGGAGCCTGCCTGGGATTCTCTCTCCGTCTCTGCCACTCTCTCACTCATACTCTCTCAAAATAACTAAATAAAGTTGAAAAAAACCCAGAAACTGTATAGATGGAGGAAACCTGGAGCAAACGCATGTGTCACTGGGCAGACTCGCGGCCACACGCATGAGGCGCTTCCAGCCTCTGGGGCCTTGAAAAATTTGGAGGAAGCAGGTGCGGCTGCGACGCGGCGGGGCTGGCGGTCGTCCTCGCACACGCTGCACGGCCGCGTCGTGTGTGGCTCTCGCCCTTGGTGATGCTGGTGTTCTTCTGGTTAGGTTGCTGCGGCCAAGGCAGAAGCAGGACATAACCGCCGCCACTTCAAGGCCGCCGCCTTGGAGCTGAGCGAGGTGAAGAAGGAGCTGCAGGCCAAGGAGCAGCTGGTGCAGAAGCTGCAGGCCGAGGCCGAGGGTCTCCGGTGAGTGCCAGCGGGCGCGGGCCGGGCCACTGCCACACGCATTCCTGGCGGGGCGCGCAGCGCGCCAAGGTCCCCTGTGCTCTGGCACGGCTCGGGGCGCTGCAGGCACATCTGAGAAGGGAACCTGCCAGATTCCTGTCTGAAGCCTGCAGCTCATATTTGAAATTTCAACGCTGGCGTGGCTGCTCCCACCGTGCACCTGCTGTGCCCCGCCGAGAGCAGAGCCCCGTGTGAGGGGCGCGCATCTGAGGGCCGTCCCCACCGCTGAGGCTCCCTGCAGCCTCTGGTTAGGGCGCACGCAGCGGTGCGTGTGGGGCGCTTTTCTCCCGCCGTCATCCATCACGTGGGCTCACAGAGTGGTCTCCCCAGGGGCTTTGTGAGGGTCCGGGCGGAGCAGTGTCCACAGGGGGCGAGCGGCCTGCGAGTCTCTGTCTCCCGTGATGAATCATGTTCATCCGACAGCATTTTGTGGTGGCGTAAGTGTGCTGTGATTTCCTTCTTCCTTGTTTTTTTTTTTTTTTTTTTTGCCAGAATCCAAGAGGGGCAACATTCCCAGGAAATAGGACTGTTCCAGGCGGAGCTGGCGGAGGCCCGGGCCCAGCTACAGCTCCTGCAGAAGCAGCTGGACGAGCAGCTGAACAGGCAGCCTGTGGGAAACCAAGAGGTGACCCTCCGGGGAGGCCTAGTCTCCAGTGGACAGGGCTGACAGACTAGGCTCTGCTGACGGGTGATCGACACGCCCGTTCCCTCGTTCCCTGTGTGCTTGGGAAGGGATGTTTGTTGTCTCTAAGTGATACCAACACGCAGAGATGAGCTAGAGCGGTTTTACAGTGCACGAAAGCCGTTGTAAAGTTCTCTGGGTCACACGACGTTTTCCCTCCTCTAGATGGAAAATCTCAAATGGGAGGTGGATCAGAAAGAAAGAGAAATCCAGTCCTTGAAGCAGCAGCTGGACTTGAGTGAACAGCAGAGTAAAAAAGAGCTCGATGGGACACAGCACTTGCTGCAGGTATCTGCTGTGTCCAGGTCCTGGGGCAGGTCAGAGCCAGCACCTCACGAGGTCGTGGGTGATCACGGCACAGTCCTGGTGACCGTGCCGGCAGCACGCCCGGTGCGTGAGTTCTTGATGAGCTTGGTGCTGCCACCAGGCCGCTTTTCGGATATTGTTCATTCCGGAAGGAAGTCCAGGTCGCACACTCGAGGAGGCCAAGCCCCAGCGCTACGCGCCCTGCGAACTGTGTGAGCTGTTCCCAGAACGGGATGTGGCCAAGCTCGGTCCGTGGGACCGTGCGCGTGAAACGTTCGCCCTCTGTGGTAGACTTCTCCACGGAGAAACCCCGTGCGGTCTGGGATGCTTGCGCAAAGGGCCAGGAACGCAGCTCTTGCCGGGAGTCCTTGTGAACGAGGGCGTGGGCAGCGTTGGATTGGTTTCTGTTCCTCTGAGGCGTGGCGAGGCTTATTCCAGCAGCTGACCTTGGGATTGAAGCAGGGACTCCTGGGGTCCGCTGTAGCTGGCGGACACGGGAACGTGGCCAGTTCATCGGCAGAGGCCCTGAAATTTGGGTGGAAGCGCTGAGAATGTGACTGTGACGGGAGGCTGCCCCACCCCGACCGCAGAGGGAGGCGAGCTGGCCGCGCCGCGCACCTCGTCACCTGAGAGTCAGCGTTCCATTGCCAGCCCCTTAGAGTCGTGACGAACAAACTTAAGATCTTAGCAGTGTCTTTAAGATTTTTTAGCTTTTAAAAACCCGTGACTTCCCTTTCCTTAGAGCATCAAGGCCGAGCTGGAGGCGGCGCGGGAAGACCTGTCCCTGAGCCAGAAGGAGAAGTTCATGCTGCAGGCCAAGGTGTCGGAGCTGAAGAGCAACATGAAGAGTCTTCTCCAGCAGAACCAGCAGCTCCGGCTGGACCTGCGGCGTGGCGCGGCCAAGACGGTACCGGGGCCCCCGCCCGGCGGGTCCGCTGGGTCCGCGGCGGGTCTGTGGCGGCAGGTGGCTGGCGCGCCTCGTAGTCCCTGACGCGTGGCTACACCGTAACCGGCATGAGCAGCTGCCCAGTGAGAATAGCTGATGCGGGAGAACAGTGCTTAGAAGCAGGCCAAACCCTTTTATTTTGGTGCCTTTTCCAAGAGCGTGAATTCAGGTACCACTTTGTTGTAATACACCTTACAAGCCGTAGAGGGCGTCACTGCTGGAAGGCCGCCCGGCAGGCAGCAGCTGCCCGCATGGCCTTGGGGACCCTGCTCAGGTTTTCTGCACGCCTGGCTCTTGTTTCTCCGCTCAGTCTACGTGCGTGTTTTCCAGGTGCAAGCAAGTCACTCAGACTCGGGTTTGTTTAGCGTTGTTTGCCGGTCTGTGGCAAGAGTGTGAAGTCCTAGAAGGGGGAGTTGCAGGAGTTGAAATGGACTCAGTGTCGTAGGGACGTGCAGAGTCAAAGCCGTGGTCTTTCGTGGAACGCCCCCCACAGGGGCGCTCTCCTCCCCGGGAGCCACGCATGTCAGGAGGCAGGTTCCTTGAGCCCCCTGGCTGCCATCTGCGGGCCCGGAAGCAGGGGCGGTGCCTTCCCGGGAGGCACCTCTGGGACCACCCGTTGTGACCCCGGGCACTGATGGGGGGAAGTGTGCGGGGGCGTCACCCTCCTGGTGAGACTGCTGACCGTGTGCTTTTACAAACAGAGGAAGGAACTGAAAGGTGAGGCCAGCTCTTCTGGCCCCGTGACCCCGGTGAAGATCCCCGACTGCCCCGTCCCGGCCTCCCTGCTCGAGGAGCTGCTGCGGCCCCCGCCTGCCGTGAGCAAGGAGCCCCTCAAGAACCTCAACAGCTGTCTCCAGCAGCTGAAGTACGAGCCGCGCGCTGCGCCCTGGCCCCCTTGGTCTCTGGGACGGGACTGCGGGTCTAACTGGGGAGAGTCTCTCCCGTTGGCAGGACCGCGTGCCCGGCAGGGGCCGAGCAGGCCTGTGCCACGGGGGGTCACTTGGGCTGTCTGTCCCTGTCATCTGGGCCGCATGGCCTAGAGCTAAGTGACCTTGCAAAGCCCTCGAGTCACCACGACCTGAGCCCTTAGAAACCCCACAGGTGGATGTTCTGCTCCCACCAGCCCGAGGCCAGTGTCTGCAGGGTGTGGCATGGGGGGACATCTTTTTATTAATTAAAAATTTTTCCTGTTTACTCCTTTTTTTTAAATGTTTATTTATTTTGGGGGTAGAGAGTGTGCAAGTGGGAAAGGGGCAGAGAGAGAAGAACACACAGAACCCAAAGCAGGCTCCAGGCTCTGAACGGTCAGCACAGAGGCCTATGTGGGGCTTGAGCTCACGAACTGTGAGCTCATGACCTGAACCGAAGTCGGACGCTTAATCAGCTGAGGGCCCCCCCCCTCCCCCCGGCGCCCCAGGGACGTCTGTTTTGACCCTGTGAGTGGAAGCCATGTGGCCAGCCCTCCCGGCCGCTTTCGCACCTCCCAGAGCAGAAGCCCCTGTGCAGAGTGGCGTGGCCTGAGTCCCATAAGCCCCGGGACCCCGTCCGTGTTGCTGGTCCCAGACAGGTCTGTGAGCCCCCCGACGACGACGCGGTGCCCAGGGGACTGCTGTCCAGGTCAGGCTGTTAGGATCCAGGTTCGAAGTGGCTGGTTGTCTCTGAGGATCGTGACGGCGTCTTTTCTGGCCCCCCTTTGACTGGCCTTCCTTCCCTGTCTCCCTGTCTGTCCAGGCAGGAGATGGACAGCCTTCAGCGCCAGATGGAGGCCCACACCGTCACCGTGCACGAGTCGCTGTCCTCGTGGACTCAGGGGGACCCCGCCGCCAGCCCGGCTCCCCCAGGAGACCACGCCAACCCCCGGGGAGACACGGAGCGACGCGGCCAGTGCGGGGCCTCCAGAGAGGGGCTCGGGATGGCGGCCGCCGTGCGCCCCCAGCCCGAGTGCTTGTGACTCCCCAAAGGAATACTCTTCTGTCAAGATTATTTATTTGACTGTTTGCTCTGTTTTTCTAAGAGATGAGGGTTAAGTTTTACATTTGCCTTTACAAGGAGTCAAAGGACAGAACGAGAGGCGAGGGTTCGAGAAATAGTCATTGCAGATCACAACTCGCTTTTCCCGTGGAATGGCCAAATCTGAACGACCCGGCCTAGGTCTCAGCAGGAAGGTCTTGAATGTGTCCGAAGATGCTGCTGTCCGAGGGAACGCCAGCCGGCGGCCCCTGCGTGACTGGGCCCCGTCTCTCTCCTGATTCAGAAGCGCTTTACCTCCCTGCAGAAATGAAACTTTATTTGCACCTTTGGTTTTTACTTTAGTTTTAATGGCTATCTCACCATAGGATGTATATATAAATACTGAAAATCGATCTAATCTTTAAAAAATATGTCTGTATTATTTAAGAATGATCTGATTTGTCTTTCTATTGATTGCCTTTTGGAAATGTGCTGTCAGGAAATAATGTCCACGTAGGGTTTAGGGATGTCAGTCAGAAAACTGTATTTTAAGAAATCATTATTTTATTTACTGTTCTAAAACCAAATATTCCTAGAAAAGGGTCTCTATTTGAGTTTCACTTTATTTTCCACGGCCTTGTCGTAAGTGCACGACGTCTCCGTCACCCGACCCTCGGCCCTGCAGGAGCCCGGTCACCGTGCTGGCCTGATGTGGGAGACGCTGGAGGAGTGGCAGGGGGAGGGGGGCGGGGCTCCAGACCCAGGCTTCTCCAGGCCGCCCCCCCCCCCCCGCCGCCACGCCCACCGAAAATGCCCGGCAGGGCCTGTGTGGGCAAGAGGGTTCGGAAGGCCCTGCAACCTCTCCTCTAGAGACAGGTTTCTAGAAGGGGCAGCTCAGCTCTGTGGGAAGGCGGTGGCTGCACCCCCCCACACCCCGCCCCCAGCTGTCCTGTGGGGGAGGACGGGATTTGGAGCTTGCTGAGCCGGGGGTCTCTTGTGGACATTTCTCCACCTGAAACAGGGAAGCTCTGCAGAAACCGATGGGCTGGGACCCCTGAGGTCTGTAGCTCTGTCCCCTACTTAGCTAAGAAATCTAAACTAGTCCCTACTGTTGTGAGTTAGAGCAGAGAGGCCTCTGGTGCGGATCACTGGTCTGGAGAGGAACTTGGAGCTGTTACTGATCGGGCCACCTACACCTGTGTCAGCTTGCTACTTTTGTCTCTTTTCAGGATGAAACAGTTTGGTATTTTTAAGCTGTTTGTGTTCTCTCGTAAGATGCTGTTGGAAGGTTCACCGATAAAGTAGCATTGACCACAAAGATGTTTTAGTGTTTTAAAAAAATTCCCTAGCAAGTATTGGGACTTCTGAAATGTGCATATCATTTGTACAGGGTTTATCCTGAAATAATACTTGAAGACTTCATTATAAATATATCCACTTTTCATCTGAAGTTGGAAACCGTTTTTGACAAAATTGGTTTTGTACCGTTAGAGGAGAAAAATCATAATTTACGTTATTTATTTGGGGTGTATTATCCTCAGTTTTAATTTTAAAACCAGCACAGGACCCTCAGCCTCCTGCTGTTGCTGCTGCGTCACTGCCGCGCGCCCGCGGCCCTGGGGATGGCGGTCATGGCGCTCTTAGGAACGGGTCAGCTGGTTGTGAGCAGGGCTCTGCTCCTCACCTGTTTCCTTCACGTCTTACCCTCTGTGTGCGTGTGCCTGCGTGTGCACCTGCCCCCGTGTGGGAGCCGTGTCCCTGCGGCGATGGCAGCAGCGCCTCCCGGTGTCCTGACGTCACCCTGTGCCTTTGTCGTCACCCCACCTGTCAGTTCTCCCTGGCTGTGTCTCCTGCGTGGCTCACAGCCCCGGATCTGGGGCCTTTTTGTCCAGCCTTTCGTTAGGGCTTCCGTAACCGGCCACCTGGGAGAGGAAGCTGGACTCTGAGGTCACCTGCGCCTGGTGTGTCGAGGGTTTGTTGTTGTTTTTAACCTCCAAGAGCCTTGACTTCTACCTCCCACAGCTAGAGTCTGCAGTGAGTATCATTTGAAACGTTCTCCTGTTGTGGGCAGAAGTAGGGATTCGGAATTTATTCATGGAAAACGAAAGTCCCGTCCGGAGTACTTGTAAACAGAGGTTTGCTGTTACGTTGTGTTTGTGGATATGACTCATCCTGGGTCATGGATACCGTATGCCGGGTCCTCGCCACAGAGGACACTGGTTTGGACACATCCTCGTGTCATTTCTTACATGTTTTATGTTCCAAAGAAAATCCTACTCCGCCGTGGTTGCCACTGATCTCTCCGTGGAGCACAGTGGATGGATGCCATTGGACAGTATGGATTTATATGCTTTTGTTCTACTCTTTGGAAGGTCTAACAGGCAAAGTTCTGATAGGATGTACGGGCTCAGGATAAAGGGACAGGCCTGCTGAGAAGATTCTCACTAAACTCTTTCTCAGTTTACAGACTTTTCTTGGTGTAGGGATGCTGCCGACACCATGACATGCCTTCCTACTCCCATGAGTAACTTCTATATAGAAATGCCATGTCCTGTGTAAAGATTTCTAGGAGTAAGGGGCCAGCGTATCTGAAGGGCAAATGTCCTGGAACCTTCCTCAAGGACCCCTGCAACGTGGGAGACATTCTGAGCCTTACTCGAACAAGTTCACTGACATCCGTTCCAGGCAGATCGCGTTGTCTGATAGGATGCTGGAGGGCAACACTTTAGAGGGTCTAGAAAACTTGGTGGCTTTAAGTTACTCATTTCTGTTAAAAATTTCCTCATGAAAGGAAGTCCTCAGGTTGGGGCTCTTCAAGGGAAAGGTGTCACCGTGCACAGCAAATTGTAACTTTAAAAAGCATGTTGATTTTTATAAATTTAAGTGCCGGGGGATTCCGTAAATTTTGTGCAATAAACTATTTTTTGTTAAAGATTTTCACATTTCATTGGGAGCCTTATTTAATATACATATTTAGTTGTATTTGGGAGGAAATTTTATCTCATGTTTTATAAGCTGTGTTTAAATACTCGTCTTTAAAGAGCATCTCGCTGTCCTGACTGTCGTGCCAAAGACTGACGTGATGTGAGGTCTCACCTGAGCTCCCTCTGGGTCCAGAGCAGCGAGCTCCCCGCGCCCTGCCCCCTGCAGCCCACACCGTGTGCACCTGCTGCCACGTGAGTACAGGGAGGGGGCAGCTGCCCGCAGGCCCGCAGCCCAGTTCCCCGCGCGTGTCCCCGCGCTGGGCACTGCTGTCACGACTGTCCGCAGTGGACCATGGGATGGGATGTGAGCAGAAAGCAGACCTAGTGCGGTTCCTTTATAAAGACTCCTAACCCCCAGCTCACACTGATCCTTCCCCGGGTACGTTTACTTACATCGAGCTACATTTATGCCATTTTACATGGTTTCTTTTGTTTATAGTTATTTCCGTGGAGTCCTCGTTTCTTCTATTGGATGTAGGGCACCAGGGGTTGGTGGATCTTACTGAACAGATGAGCCTTAATTAGCCATCTTCAGTGACTTCAAGGAGATATGTAAACAAATACCAATTGGATTTCTTTCCTTGCTAATTTGGTTTAGAAATGGTGGTAGAATGCTACTAATAGGCAGATTTATGAATTAGAAGTAACATTTTTTTAAAATGTTTTTTATTTACTTTTGAGAGACAGAGAGAGACAGCGTGAGCAGGGGAGGGTCAGAGAGAGAGGGAGACACAGAATCTGAAGCAGCTCCAGGCTCTGAGCTAGCTGTCAGCACAGAGCCCAACGCAGGGCTCAAACCCACAAACCATGAGATCATGACCTGAGCCAAACCTGGACGCCCAACCGACTGAGCCACCCAGGCGCCCCGAAGTAAGTAACACTGACCCTTTACTGAAGACCTCTTAAAATTCGGCAAGATGGTGACACCCTTGTGCACAGTAACCCTTTTGCTAATCTGTAAATGGAACTTCTAGGCTCCCCTGCCGGCAAGGCGTCCTCGGTGGCGGCTTCTGCTCTTTCTCTAGGCTCCACTGTATCATCCGCGGAGGGTCCCAGCTGCTTCCTGCTGGGACAGTCCCTTGTTACTCCCAGGGCCACACTTCCTCTCTTGAATCCCCTGACATGGGGTGCTCTCTTGGCTACACCCCTGCCGTAAGTAACATCACGGTGGCTGGATTTCCATGTCCTTCTCCTTCTCTTGTTGAAGGTTGCTCAAGACACATGTGGAAACTGGACCTCTCCACTCTGTCATTACTGACCTGGTCCCTGGCCCTCTTGATCTGGAATCAGACGTGGAGTGAGGGATGAGGGTAGGAGTTAGACAAACCACAATTAGGAATTAGATGCAACCTGTTCCTCTCAGAAAAAAACATTGGGACTTCTAAGTTCCATTTCGGTAGGAAATCTACTTCTACCTGCAGAGTTTACATCTCACATTCTCTCACTTCTACCTCATTGGTAAATAGTGGTCAGTAATAGTGCTGGCTTCCCCTTTGATTCTCCCACTCGTATTTCAGATGTAGCCTGCCTTAGCTGGGGGTGAGGGCGGCCCAGCTGTAATAGGATCGCTCTTGTTAGGTGGATTCCACCAAAGGTCCTGGTACCAACATCCTGGTTAGGCTCGTAAGGTGCCACGAGACCCCCAAAATTCAGTGGTTTAAGTGAGAGGAGGGTTTCTTACGTATAACAGCCCAAGCACGGAAACTGGACTGACCCATGGCAGTCTCGTGGTGCTAAGGACAAAAATGTCTTCTATCTCTTGGCACAATCTGTGGCCTAGGACAGCTGCTCCAGGCCCTGACTTCCTGTGCGCATTTCCCATGTGGAAGGCATGTGTGTGGCTTCCTCGGAGGGTGCGGCTCCCCAGCCCCACAGACCACTGTCCGGAAGCTCCACTTAGTCACGGGGCCACACGATGTGGGTTTAGCTGGACAGCAGTATGGCTACCTCTTTAAGGATGGGCAGCTAGATAACTATACGGAAATAGTAATGGCAGCTAACATTTATTAAACCCTGACTGTATGGTGGCTCTGTAGCAAGGGCTGGCATACATCAGTCCTCACCTCTGAGACAGGATTATCGTCCCCCATCTTGCCACTGAGAAAAATGAAGCGCAGGGCAGTTAGGTAATTCACTCAGTTCCCCAGAAGGCTGGGGACAAACAGGACACCAGCCCGGGCAGTCTGGCCGTCTCTCATCTCTGCAGCATCAGATGTCTGTAAAAAGGTAAAAACTGGGGAGCTGCTGGGCACAGGCGTCTGTTCTCAGGACACGTAGTAGAAGTGGCAGGATTTCATTGTAGCAGGCCCCCTTCCTCTTGACACGTACACCAAGTTTACGCTGAAACAGATTTGGGCCACCATCCATCCGGGTGTGCACCTGTCATTACCAACCCAAGCAAGATGGGGAACATTTCCTTCCCGGTTAACCGCCCCGCCCAGAGACAACCACTGCTCTGAGTGATCACCACAAGCTTTGCTGGTTCTGAGACTTACAAACCAAACTGTGCTGTGTGCACTTTTGTGCGGTGTCTTTGTGCTTAGTATCGTTTTCAGATTCATCCGTGTCATTGACTAGGACGCCACCATAGGAATATCAAAGGACAGTTCCGTTAATTGTGCATTCATTCTTCTGGGTTTGTCCATACAGCTGGGTGTTTCCTGTTTGGGACTGCTGCAAGCATTGTGCCCGAATCCCTCTTCAGTCCTAAGGCTGCGCTGCTGGGCCAGAGAGCAGGATTTGCCTACTTTATGAAAACCTGCCTGTTTTCCCCAGTGGTTAACTCATTTTACTCCTGCCAGCAGTGTATAAGAATGCCAAAATCACAGCACATACTCCCCCACATCAACCATTCTGCTGGGTGTAAAGAAGTATTTCACTGTGGTTTAATCTTCATTTAACTCACCCTCAAATTTACTGACTCTTTGGTGCCCAATCCGCTTGTTTTTACCAAGGACTTCAGAGTTTTTCCATTTAAAAAAAAATGTCTTGAGTTACAGGGGCGAATGGGTAGCTCAGTCCTTAAGCATCCGACTCTTGGCTTCTGCTGAAGCCCCCGTTGCGCTTTGCTAGTAGCTCAGAGAGGGCTTGGGATTCTCTCCCATTGTCTCTCTGCCCATCCCCTGCTTGCGAGCGTTCTCTCTCTTCAAAAATAAACTTAAAAATGTTAAGAAGATTAATCCTTTTTATTGTACACGTCGGAGAGTTCTGACAAGCATAAAGCTTCCACCAACCCCTCCAGTCCCCCCAGGGCCACTTTACAGTCAACCCCTCCTGCCACACCCACCCCTGCTCCGCTCCGAGCCCTTCGGCGCCAACGTGGAATGGGATCACGCAGCCAGGAGCCTGATCGGACCACAGCGGCTGGTACCCATTCCTCGGGGAAGCCCTCAGCGCCCCCAGGATAGGGCGGTGAGGAAATAAATTCACTGGGGCCAGGAGAATAAAACCCCGGGCGGCCAGGGAAGGCCAGCTTCGCAGCAGGAAGCATTTCTCCCGAGCACCCGCTGCAGCTGCCCGGTCGCCTGCTTTCCCTGGCGCGGAGGACGATGTTCTCTAAGATCCCACACGGTCACAAATGCGGTTTGAAAGCGGGTCCACAACCAAATGCCGACTCTTGCCTGGAGGATCTCGGTCGCTCCGACCCCGCGAGAGGCCCCCTTTCCACTGCGGCCAAACAGAGCCAGCGGGCTCGCGGGGGCACCGCCGCCAACGCCCGAGCCCGGCTCCCCCCGCCCTGGCTCCCGCGCCGGCCCTCCGGCCGCACTTGGGGTCTCTAGA
>PJEM01019214.1:0-16567 GCA_004023845.1 Helogale parvula
TAACTGAACAACCCAGGTACCCCCACTGATACACTTATGTAACAATCAGTTTTTTCCCTGCTCCCCATCCCCACCTATGAAGAAAGGAACAGACCTTGAGTCTCCTGGGAGAGGTAAGGAGGCAGCCTCCACAAGTCTCTGAACCTGCCACTTCACCTGCCTAATGAAACCATATGTGCCCGTGTGACCCAAGAAAATAACCTGATTTAGGCTCTGATCCAGGGCCAATGGAAATTCTATGGGAAAAGCCTCAAGAGAAGAGCCCCTTCTCGAGGCCTGGACTCCTTCACTGCGACTGCTGATTGGGACACAGTGCTCATGTTAATCACTGAAGGCCACCTCAGGGAACCTGATTGCCTTACATGGCACATGACACCAGAAAAGTTCACAAGGCCTGAAACTGGGAGCTGGAGTCCCCATGCCCAATCCATATCAAACTACCAATCAATTCATGCCTTTTGTCCATGGTGACATTACATTTGAGTTAGACTTCAGGTTGAAAAAATTCAGGTAGCCCATTCCCACTGCGTTACATGTCAATGAGAATTCTTCAGGCACCACACTATATCGTGTAAATAAGACTCCCCTGGATTCTCATAACACTGTGATCCCTGAGGGTGGGCACAAACCACATATTTTACTAGAAACATTGATCATCTGTCCAATCATTTTTCAGCAAATACACTTTCTTGCTTTTTATTACATGCTGCTTTCCTATATGAACAAGAATCTGGAAGAAAGGAAAACAATCATAGAAGCAGAACAAAGGTATAAGATCATTCATGGATGTGCTACCATATCATGTGGACAGATCACATCCTGGATGTTCCAACTATTCGAATGCTATCTCATTGTCTCATCCAATGTTTTTTTCTCTGAATGGAGGCAATGGACACTAGGTATGACTTATCACATGACCCCGGCCATTAACTCAACCCCTTTATCCACCACATCTCCCTGGTTAGAAGTCCGTTGGTACAGGGAAAATGTCCCAAGATTGGAGTTACATGTTCTAAGATCTCAGTCCTAGCTTTTCCATCAGTTGGGCGAGTCTTTCAATCAAATGTTTAAGGTAGGAGAATCAAATTTGAACTGATAGACATGCCATACTAAATATATTAATAAAAATTGGAATTAAACCTTGCAACCTGTGGGGTTTGGTTCCTCTATCAGTTTGGCTATGTCTACAGAAGCTGAAGGTTACTTCCTTAGCCCTAAGGTCTGGGAGCTAGAGCTACGTGGACAGACTGTGGTAGAGGCAGGATGAGCCATATTGCCCCTAAACTTTCTTCCCTTCTATATCTGAATGCTGGTGAGTCAGGTGCTTCTAAGGCTTCATTTTACTTACCTTTCAGGATGAACCCACACCACCTTTATTTCCATACCACCTGTTTTTCCTTCTTTGGATGCTCCAGTCTCCCTGATGTTTTCTTACCAGTTGCCACAACATTAAACAGCTTTGACCTTGATGACATGGATATGGATGAGGAGAAGGATCCTGTGAGCACCTTTGGCCACTTTTGCTACAGTGAACTGAGTAGGGTGTCCAAGAATAAACCCTTGCCTTAGGAAGACTTCTACAATTCCAAGGGTCCCCACCTCCTAAAGTTTACACTTTTGTGTAATTATCCCACCCCTTGAGCATTAGTTGACCTTAGTGATTTGACTCTAATAGAATAAAGGAATGGTAATGGGATGTCATTTGCATCATTAGTTTAGAAAATATTGTAAGTTTTATCTTGTTTTTGAACTCTCTCCTAGCTTTAGTGAAATACACTGCCATGGTGGAGAAACTCGCATGACAGGGAACCAGCGAACACCCCCAAGGCCAACAAGGAATTGAGGATCTCAGTCAAACAAGGTTTGAGGAACTGGATCCTGCCAACAACCATGTAAGTGAGTATACAAGGGACTCTTTCCCCAGTCACACCTTCAGATAAGAACCTAGCCTCAGCTGACACCTTAATTGCAGCCTTCTGAGAGACCCTGAAGCAGAAAATCCATATAGGCCTTGCCTGAATTTCTCACCCACAAAAATTGTGAGATCATAAATATGTATTTTTAAGCCACTAAATTTTGGGGTATCCATACACAGCAATTCATCACAAATGCACCTCTAAATTACTGTAATCTTGGTGTAAAATGTAGCATGTCTGGGAAGGCAGGCACCATAGAGGAGGACAGCTGCCCTGACAGCATCCCTGGAGGTACAATCTTCACTCTCAAAGACTCTCTCTTCTTCTCTTAAGCTGAAATGGTATCCCTGTGCTCTAATAAGCCCCAAGTAGTCTCCAGGAGGTAAGGCCTACATGCCATAGTAACTCATCCCACCCTTCAGCTCTGTCTACGTCAGGATAGTTTGGGAGCAGATCAAAACAGAAGTGGAGCCAAGTATTAGACTTTAAGGGTTTTTCTCACTTGTGAAGGCCAGAAAATTTTCAGAGTAAGCCTTTTGTACTTTTTATGCAAACAATGAAATGCTTTAAATGCAGGACCCCTGAGCAGGGTCAAATACAGGGCCCCAGGATCCAACTGAGTAGGCCACTGTTAGCCTTCTTACAAGGGACCAGTATGAATTTAGAAGCCCAGAGAGGAAATCAGTAAGAGCAGAACTCATTTCTTCCTTTCCCTAAGTACAAGTTCCCACTCCCATGCCCCCGACCACCCCACAGTACCAGTGCCGTACCCCGAGAACCCCACTCTCTATTAGAACAAACATTTATTGGGGCATCTGGGTAGCTCAGTCATTTAAGCAGCCGACTTTGGCTCAGGTCATCATCTCACTGTTTGTGGGTTCGAGCCCCTCATCGGGCTCTGTGCTGACAGCAAGCTCAGAACCTAAAGCCTGCTTTGGATTCTGTGTGTGTGTCTCTCTCTCTGACCCTCCCCTGCTCGCACTGTCTCTCTCTGTCTCTCAAAAA
The DNA here is from genome assembly GCA_004023845.1 of Helogale parvula. NCBI lineage: Eukaryota > Metazoa > Chordata > Mammalia > Carnivora > Herpestidae > Helogale > Helogale parvula. The sequence continues at coordinate 2,922 of PJEM01019214.1, forward strand.
CAAATAAAAGACATCAAAAGATTTTTTAAAAAAAGAACAAACATTTATTGAGGAGGATTTATATTCTTAGTTGTGCTGAAGAAAGATTGTTCTGACCAGAGGATATGTTTTCATGAAAGCTGTAAGACTTTCTCAACAAGGACTAAACGATTTCTTTAGGGAAATTTCTTCTCCTTCAAAGTGCTGGAGAAGCGTTTTCTGCTTGAATAGAAGAGTCAGATCTCTGAACACGGTACTTTCATCAGAGGTGAGGGTGGCTGGAAGGACCTGACCTACTTGAAGCACACAGGTGGGGCTTGGATGAGGCACAGGCTCCCTGGAGGGCAGAGAAGAAGCAGGTGGACTCCAGCTTAATAGGAACTTCTTGAAGGCCCCGCCTTTCTGGGGAATTCTGGTCCTGTGTCTGTTCTGCCTGACACTGTAAGACAGTTCTGTTCAGCAGAGACAGCGTCTTGGCTACAGAACTCGATACTTGCGTGTTTGTTGTGTGCTGTGTCAGAGAAAGCCTGAGAGTTGGAGGAATGTGTCCTGTTAGACCCTACCTGTGCCGACAGTTCTTCCTTCTGCTGGTTTAACTCTGAGGCCTAGATTCATACCTAGATGTTACCTTCTCTTCTAGGACCTTCCCAGTGGCAGTCATGAGCTCACTAGCTTCAGGAGGCCCACCATGCACAAGAGCAGTCACACTGTCACCTGGGTCTTGGTGCAGGCAACATTCCTGTTTTGTGTTTTTTTTTTTTTCATGGATTTGATCCACTTAATAAATTGTGTCACTTTTTTCCTGAAGTAACTCAAGGGAGAAAATTGTTCATTCTGTGACAGAGATGAGGAAGCAGCTTCTAATTTTCTGTCCTCAACATGGTGGCTCTTCTTTCTGGCTATAGATGTCCCTACCTCTGAATCCTCACTTCTACATTTTCCTGCTTTGAAACCCTGAGGTCTCACTTTCCTTGCACTTTTCCTTTTGGGAAACTCTTGGGCTGGCACCTACCTAAGACCTGCTTAGAGTGCTAGGACTCCTGCTGCTCCTGGCTAATCTTGTTGTCCTCCAAGTGGACACCCAGCACCTGGGACACTCCCATGTCCCCACAACAGACACTCTTGGACTGAGTCAGTGAGGCCTTAGAAGTCAAGCTATCTGAAGTAAGGGGCGTGCCAGTGGGACATTCTTGAGCCTGACTATGCTCCTCCTGCTCCAATTTCAACCTTAACTGACTAAGGAGCTGTATTATATAGTCTGATAGTTGAGAATCTTGGGGAACCAGTATTTCTGGTGAGGGATGTTGAGTGGTCAGCACAGCTTCTACCTTTCTCAAATTGACATTTATCACTTTGTAGCTTTCCAACTCACTGGTTGTTAAGACTTCACAAGATTGGGCTTGAAAAGTAAACAGATCCTCAGTGTTGAATACATCCTTGGACAAGTTGTACATTGCAAAATGTTCTAAATACTTCTGCACATCACTCTGCCCTGAACCATTTCTGTTCCATCCCTAGGACTCACATTCTCATCCTTTAGTTCATGTCCAGCTTCAGCTTGCTTTTTGGGCTCTTCTGGGCAGCACCTATTTTCTAGAACAGCCTCACCCTGTCTCACTTGAGCTATGATGCTATGTGTAAGGGGCTGAAAAGTCTGGCTTCCATACCCAACTGTCTGGATACCCTCTGCAAGCTCATGGTCGGTGTCAGAGAATGATGGTCTCAGGACTCTCCATCCTTCATTGCCCACAGATGACATAGCAAGGAGAGAATGATCCAGGGTGGGAACTGACTTTGTTGTTCTCATCCTGTTTCCATGAAACAGAGCTTCTGTCAGGGGGGTTAGAAAACTCAGCTTTGGATTCCTCCACAGGGATATGCATGGCTGAGGAGGGAAAGTCAATTTGGGGAAGAGGCCATGTTTTGGCTTCTCTCAACATAAAGAATATTATGGATTCAAGAACCCTGAGTGGTAGACCCCACCTCTGACTCATCTGAAATCTTACAATATGGGCCTCTAGCACCTCTCATGTATTGGGATTGAGAAAAGATCGTTCTAGAATGGTAATCTGGCAGTGAACCGTACCCACCATTGTCTTTTTTGAGTTTGTATTTTCTGTTTTACACTGGGAACTCCCACACAAAGGCAATGCACTGTCATCAACCAGCCATTATCAAACCCACACCAATATAGGAATCCTATCTGCGGTAATCTATCAACATTTTTTCTCAAATGTAATCCAAAGGATTGTTTTTATTTGTTTCTGGTCTGTGTCTCTCCTTGAAACATTTAGTAATTCATTCACTGAGTGATTCCATAGATGACATACACAGTTACATTTTGCCCCTAAGGCAGCCCTACAACCCTTCACTAGGTAGCATTCTGAGACCCTTGTGGGCTCTCTTCTGGATCTTCTCTAGGATATACCCAAGATTTCTCATCATAATCGTACTTAGCTGGGACTCTGTTGAGACCCTCCCATGGAATGGTCCTGGGAAACTCAATTCAGTCTTTGCTAGATCCTTGCTACTATGGCCCTAGAGCTCAGAGAATTTTGATCAAACGTGTGCCTTTTGGGTGAGACCTTTCTGTTAATTGACACTGTGGCTCCATCAGTGCTCACGACTGTAGATTTCTGCAGGCATGCAGGCACCAGTGTGGGCTTACCTTCCTCAGACCATGAAACTCCAGTTTCTCCTGGGGTTCCTGTATAATATGAAAATCATCAGAAAGGATGGAGACTGTTACATAGGCATGGAATGACCAGCTAAACAATGTAAAGTTGTGAGGTTGAGGACAAACAACTTCTTGAGATTTGGGGAACCCAGGGATTACACCCCACAACCTTTCCTGGTGCTTCTTCAACACATGCCATGTCAGTTGCTGAGTTAGTCATTGTAGGAGAGTCTTCCTGGATCTATGTGAAAACACCCCACTGTCTCTAGTCTGGGATAAAGAAGAAGAAGGTATGATTGGAAGGCAGGATTGAAGGTGGGCCTGGGGGTTTGCCTGAGTGAAAGGTTGGGCCTGGGATTGGGATAGGGATTGTGGCATTGTTGGGGATATACACCAGGGAGAGGAAAGCGATGGGAATGAGGATGTAGTAGAACTTCTTGATCCTGCATTTTGACTGTGTAAGCATTACAGAGTCCATTGAATAAGATAAAGTGAGACTCTAGTAGGGAAATACTACTAGACACCGGGAGTGCTCCTACTAAGGTCTCGCTATGCAAAGAGGGAAGACCAGAGTAGAGTTGGCTATATTTATGATGCAAGTTTTCCCCCAAACACATGAGTTAGAGGAACTGCTGACAAAAGCACAGGGGCTCTGGTTTGCCTTCAACATTCCATCCAGTATTGGGGACTGTGGTGACCTGTACATCAAATGGATTCAGTGAATTCACTGAAGATGTCCATTGGTGTTATGACCACATTTGTTTTGAAAATGGCCCCTCTTCTTTTTCTATCCTCTCTAAAATCTGGAAAAACATTCTTTTTTCATTTGTCTCTCCAAGACTACTTGGATATTAAGGTCAAGGAAAGAAACTCCACTATCCTCCTTGTGCTTGGTAGCAGAGTCTCACCACAGATGGTTTCTGGTAGATGGAAGTAATCTTGCTCTTGCTGAAATTTAAAGTGGGATAATGTGGGGATGCAATGTTCTGGGCATGAGCAATACAACAGAAGCATTTTGAAATTGATGGACGTCAATGGCCACTACCTCTGATTGTTGGGACATAAGTGGACCACCCACCAGGGCTATCTGGAGATGAGTTTTCTAGGGCAGGCTTCAAGGAGATGGAAATCCATTTAGATTGAATCACAGGTAAAGTGCAGCCTGGCAGTGGTAAAACAGACAGGGTCAGTCGAGCGTGATGACAAGCAAATGAATCAGTGGGATTCTCTGTCAGGGACAGACTTGGTAAGAGGTTGACATCTTGGAAAACAGTGGAGTCAAGAGGAAAGCTGGTATTCAGAGATAAAGTGGCCTCTGTTTGGGCAATAGGATCCCCTTTCTGAATGTCATGTAGCCAGAGAGGGGGAAAGGAAGTGGTTGAGGTGTAGAATGGTCCACTAGGAATTTGCAGTTAAAAGGAGGAGAAGACTATGGTGGCAGAAAGTGACCTGGTGGTGAGGGTAAGAAAAAGTTAGGTGAAGGGAGAGGGGAAAAGAGGTGGTGGGGATGGAGGAGGGCACTTATGGGGAAGAGCACTGGGTGTTGTATGGAAACCAATTTGACAATAAACTATTTTTTTTTTAAAACCTATAATCAAAAAAAAAAAAGTTAGGTGAGAAAAGGGAGGTGAGTGGTGGGGAGGGCTCAGGCAAAGTAGCTGGTTTGAGGTCTCCTGGAAGGCCTGCTATGAAGGCAGGGGACAGACTGAATGATGAGTCAGTCACAGGAGCTGAGGTAGCCAAAGGGATCACAGAGGGAGTAGACTCTTCCAGGGCCTCCAGGAACAGCAGCCGATGGACCTCAGAAGTTGTCCAATTACACACCTCACAGAAGGGATCTGGACATAATAGTTGACAAAAGTGGACGGCATCATGACGCTGGCACAGGGGGCTACAGGAGACAGGAGGTACAAAGCTGCAGCCCCGGCCAAAACAAAGATATGTGATTTGGGCAATTCTGGCAAAAGTAGGGCCACCCCCCATCCCAAGGCTTTCACAATCTGACTCTGAGGATATTGTGACCCATGTAAACTCCAGGCTTCACTGAGGCCCTAGAAATTCATAGATGCTGCTAAAATGGGGGGTGGGGGGCAGGAAAGAAGGTAATGTATAGACTCCTTTGCAGAAAAGAAATCACCTTTCATTCTCCCTCAACTTTGCTCTGGCAAGTTCTCCAGCCTGGGAAACCAGGAGAGTGATAAAGGTAGAAGCAAGAGATATTACGAGAGAGTGCGTACAGTGTCCTTTATGTGATACCCAAGGTAGATTGGATTTGCAGAGCCCATAGATTGAGGATGTAGGATCACATAGTCAATGATAATAATAACTGGACTCACATTGCTTTATCATTCACAAAGGACTTTTGTATATACTATACCATGTGATCTTGAAACACCCTATGAGGAACATAGGTCAATGATTACTTCTAAGAGGAGTCTGAATATCCATGATATCACAGGTCCTTCACAAAGTCAGAATACAGAGATTCTGACTCTTGACAATCACATGGCCACCTATAGACAATAACCTTTGACCCGGTGTATCAATGCTTCATGATCAGGGATGGGCAGAGCAAGGAAAACTAGGAAGGGTCTTAGGCACTAACTGCCTTTCCATGAGCTTTTCTCTGAGGCCCCTCTTTGCTGAGAGGGATCCTATCTAGCAACTGACATCCTCAGTGAACATGGACCAGCAACCTCATGGAGAGGACAGAAAGGGTCACCCTTGGAGTGGTCAGGTGGAATCGGCAGAACCTTACCTCTCAGTGTCCCACTGTTTCTCCTCCTCTTGGATCTGCCCTGATGTAAGAACAACAACAACAACAAAAGATGAAGGAGCTAGGACTCATTTCTCAGTCTCTCAACGTGCTAGGAAATGGAAATTTAACACCCATGAATACAAAGACTCTATTTTAAATAATAGAATTTTGGGGTCCTTGCTTTTATCAGTTTTTAAAGATGATTAAATGTTTTCATGATTTGCTACTTTGAAAAACTTGAGGAAGGATATTGTGAATGAGGTCCACACTTGATCTTCTCAGCCAGAAGTCCTTTGTTCAATGAGGAAATAGAAACTGAGGCCAATAGTCACATCTGTGTTCTCTCAGGTAGGACCCTGTATCGTGGGATGCAGCTCAGAACCCAGTCTCCCCTCAGAGGCTTTTATGGGCTCAGCATTGTCCTCCAGATTAGCCCAACATGAAGGAAGGCTTGTTCGAGTGATTCCTGATGTGCGTTGTAACTCTTGAGCAAGCACTGGGGAGCTCTGTTCTCTCTCACAGACCCCAGACTCTCCAAATAACCCAATCCAGGACTGTGGAATCACTGTGTCTGGGACTGTAACCAAGACCTGCCTCCACATCCAGATAGCCTGTGAGCTTCAAGTGGAAACCTTAGTCGTTCCTTAACCTGGAGTCCTGCCAGATCTCTTTTCCTAGGGAGTGAATGTCTGTTCTCTTAAAAGTCCCATTTTAGGTGTCTCCCTGACCCAACCAAACTTTTTTAGAAATTTGGGATGAAAAACAGGAAAATAAAGAGTCATGCTCTGAACGGTAACTTCTGGTTCCAGTGCTCATATTTAAAAAGCATGCAAATCATTACTTTAGTCTTTGAAAGAAGCAAACTGAGAATCAATGACTTTGCTTAGAGCCATAATGCCAAACCTACTACCCAAAATCTACAGAGAGTATAAATGCAGAGAATCATAGTTAAGATCAGCTTACCTGGAACAGAAATCACTAGAGGGTGGGTATTGCTCTCCTAGTAGGAACACTTAAATACACACTTTGACATATTTCTAGAGGATTCAAGTGGGCTACCATGACAGTGAGAAACTCCTGGTGTCACAATCTAATGGGGGCCCCCATGTATTCATAACTTGTATTATCAGGAACCCCACCTGGTGCTCACAGTAAAAAGGTATGAAAAAATGCTCATGTTTTTGGCAAAGGAGTGTAGGTTGAAGAGAACTGTAACCATTTTAAAAACGTTGTGAACTATTCCCAGAGATCTCCCAAACACAAGCCTACACAGCAGGGGAAAAGACCACCAGAGCCTTGTGTCACATGAGAGATGGTATATTACTCAACTATAGCAGCGTCCTCTAGACTTCTTGACTCATCTATGGAGTGGGACAACACGAAACAAAAAACTTCAAAACACTTGTGAACATCACAACCCAGGGACACAGGCCCATTAAAAGATTGACATTAAATCATATCCTATCCCCCAAAATCTTACCACCATATCAGCATTTAGCTCAGAGCCTGGAGCCTGTTTCAGATTCTGTGTCTCTCTATCTCTGTCCCTCCCCTACATGACTGCTCGCTCTCTCTCTCACTCTCTCTCTCCAAAAAAAAAATATTAAAAACATTGTTTAATACAACTTAATCAAAATTTTTAAGATTCAGCAAAAGCAATAGTTGGAAGTTGATAGCTAAGAATGCATCTATATACAAAGAAAAATTTAATGTCTCTGAGGGACTCTACTTACCTGATTGGTGTCACTGTGTTTCCAAAATATTGGCAAAAACAGACTCCTCTTTAGGTAGCACAGTGCCAGAAGTAGGACCCCAACCCCACACAGAGAGACAAGGATGGGAATTCCTAGCAAGTCGAATTAAAGTTCAGCCATGGTGCAGTAAGGCTTCTCAGATGAGGATGGTTCATATTGTTAGAAATGCATTGCTGCTTCAGGCAGCTGCACATTGAGAGTACATGTTCTAGACTAGAGTTCCAGGCCCACATCACAGAGCTTTAGTACAGACACCAAAGCTTCTTGAGGGTGGGGATGTGGCAAACATGGCAGAGGGAAACTCACATGGAACCTTTTCCCCACGATCCACACAGCAGATCAGTCCATCCTTCCATGATCTCTTAGATGCCTCCAACTTACCTTCCAACTCCACCTATTATTCACCATCTCACCTATTCACCATCTCACCTATTCACCGTGTCAACTTTGCCAAATCATCGTATTCCACCTCTTTCCCTGATATTACCTGAGACCCATTTTACTGCTTGGTGATTTTCTTTTGGACCCCACATTGTCTCTGAAGGTTTGCTATGCCCAAAGATCTACATCCCCAAGATCTACTCTGCCTTCAGCTACAATTTTCCCCACTAATGCATTTTTGCCTCAATGAAACCAGAAATATACTGAGAGACAGCCCTACCCCCAATATTTCTTCAAATGAACCCACGTTCACCAAAGAGCATAAGACAGCAGAGTAACCTGTACCAAACAACAGAAAGCACGACAGAGAGGGAGACAAGGCCATGGCACCCCATGGACCTGTGGCAAACTACTTAAAATCCTTCTATTTCCCCAAATCCCTCTTAGGCTATTCATGCCTTACAGCTTCTCTTCGACCCATACAGTGTCTCCCCCTGAGGCTCCCTCTGCTCTCTGCCTCATGCCACCTCTCCCCTCTACATTTTTATTTTTTTTAAGTTTATTTATTTATTCTGAGTGAAAGAAGGCCTGTGAGCATGAGCAGGGGAGGGGAAGAGAAAGAGAGAGAGAGAGAGAGAGAGAGAGAGAATCCTAAACAGCCTCTAGCATGATGGGGACTCCATCTCATGAGCCACAAGATCATGGCCTGAGCTGAAATCAAGAGTCAGACGCTAAACCAACTGAGCCACTCAGGCGCACCTCCCCTCGTTTTTAATTATTCCTTTATATCGGGGAGGAGCCAAGATGGCGGAGAGGAAGGGAGCTCTATAAACTTCGTCTGCCCATCAATCGAACTGAGAAGGATATTACTCTCATCTGCAAGAGTGGAAGGAGAAAAAACGGACTCCAGAAGGAAGAGAACCTGAAGGATACCTGAGTGAGTGAGTGCAAACTGGGGAGACTGGAAAACGGGACAGCCCGAGACGGGCAGGGGAGGTGGCAGCCCCAGCCCAATGCGGGGCAAGCGCGCAGAGCCAGAGAGACAAAGGGAAGAGACAGAGAGTCTGAACACGCTCATAATACTGTCTCTGGGGAAGAGGTAAAGAATGCTTAACCGTGCTTGGAGAGAGAAGCTCACTCCATAGATAACTGCTGGGTAGCCTAAATCCCGAACCCAGGTGGTGCAAGGGAAGGAACAGCTTCCAGCCCAGCGCCATCTTGGCAAGGAGTCGGCGACCGCTGCAGCGGCGGTGTCAGGGGTGCTCACTTCAACCTCGGTTTTGGGAGTGGGAGCACGCACCTCATTTCCAAGGCACATCTCGCCCCCAGCATTGGCCGTGTGAATCCTGAATCCCGGGTGCCAACAGGGAAAAAATAGCCCTCACCTCTGCATGATCCCAGCAGAGAGTTGGCGGCGGTGGAGACCTGGGTGCGTGCACAGGCTGCAGGAGCTCCCAGCTCATTTCCAGCAGCTCCCAGCACCACCTCGGGCAACAACTACACCCTCATTCCTTGCCCAACGCTAACTCGATCCCCCTGGGGGGTGGGTCTGTGACAGTGCCCACATACTTCACCTCCTGCTGCGCATCTTGCCTCAGGCAGGGGCAGCCGAAATCCTAGCCTGAGCCAAGACAAATCGATTCCTCCCCCTAAGAAGCCAGCAACCAAAACAAAAACATCTCATCTGTGGTAGCATAAAAAGTGCATGGACTGGAACTTTGAACCGAGGCGGGCCTGGAAAATACAACTCAACCACGCTCAACCGCGGCAAAAGGAGATCAGACTCATTAAAGCGGCCTACAGTTCGTAGTTCAGCAGAGCTTGGCATGCCACCTATCTAATCTCTGCAGACACCAAGACGGAGCCTCTGAGAGCAGCCTCCAAGACCTATCACATCAAACCACGCCTATCCACGAGGGGGAGCTGCTGTTTTTGTTGTTGTTGTTTTTTGCTTTTTTTATAATTTTTTTCTTTTTTCCTTCATTTTTTTCTTTTTGCCTTTTTCTGTACGTATTTTTTATTATTATTACTTTTTTTACTGAAAATTTTTAAAATTTTTTATCCTCATTTTCCTTTCTCCTTTCTCCCCTTTTTTTTCTTTTTTTCTTCCTTACCTTCTTGCAATCCAGATATATTCTCCTATATCGCATCCCTACCTCTCCCCTCAACTGGTCATACACGTTTAGACTGTCAACTGTCCTTTGTTGTCTCTGACCCCCTTTATTTATTTTTTCTTTTTTTTCTTTCTTTTTCTTTTTCTTTTCTTCTTCTCCTATTTTCGTCTCTTTCCTCTCCACTCTCTTTATTTTCTTTCCCCCTGTTAATGTGTTTGTTTGTTTGATTTGTGTGTGCATTTGGGTGTTACTGTTCCCTCTGTGTGTGTCTGTTTGTTTTCCTTCTTAGGGCTACACCAAGAAATAAGCCAAAGTGTGCATGACAGAGAGTCCCAAATATTGCTGAGTAGGGAAATAAAATATTCAAAGGCACAACAAGAGAAACTGAGAGACACCATTAAAAGAATATTGTCTGAAACAACAGGCCCTGGACAGTCAATAAGCCTTCTTTAACAGAGAAATATTAATAGGTGCACAGTGCACAACGAGCTTTCTAAAGGTGACAAGAGACAGAAAACTAGCAAAAATGACAAAACGAAGGAACTCTACCCTGAAGAACCTCCAAGAGGAAGTCACAGCCACAGAACTGCTCAAGACAGATCTAGACAACATACCGGATCAAGAATTTTAAAAACATGTCATAAAATTAATAGCTGGGGTTGAGAAAAGCATCAAAGAATCAACTGAGACAATGACTAGGCAATATAATGAGCTAAAAAAGGCTATAGGTGAGGTGAATAACAAACTGGAGGCAGCCACCTCAAGGACTGATGAGGCAGAGAGAAGAATAGGTGAATTAGAAAATATAGTTCTAGCAAAAGAGGAAGCTGAAAAAAAGAGAGAGAAATTAATCCAGGAGCAGGAAAAGACAATTCGAGACCTGAGTGACACAATCAAGCGGAACAACGTCCGTATCATAGGAATTCCTGAAGAGGAAGAGAGAGAGAAAGGGCCTGAAGGGATACTAGACCAAATTATAACTGAGAATTTCCCAAATCTGGGAAAAGAAATAGACATTCAAATTCAAGACGCACAAAAAAAACCCTTAAGACGTAACTTGAATCGGCCTTTGGCATGACATATCATAGTGAAACTGGCAAAATATAAAGATAAAGAGAGAATTCTGAAAGCAGCTAGGGAGAAAAGGACCCTCACATACAAAGGGAAACCTATCAGAGTGGTTACAGACCTATCTAATGAAACCTGGCAGGCCAGGAAGGAATGGCAGGAAATCTTCAATGCGATGAACAGAAAAAAACATGCAGCCAAGCATCCTTTATCCAGTAAGCCTGTCATTCAAAATAGAAGGAGAGATAAAAGTGTTCCCAAATAAACAAAAACTGAGAGAATTCATGACCACCAAACCAGCCCTACAGGAAATCCTAAGAGGGACTCTATAAGGGAAAGATTGCAGAGAATACAAGGTGCCAGAGACCCAACTATAAACATGAATTCCAGGGAGAACACAATGACTCTAAACCCACATTTCTCAATAATAACACTGAATGTAAATGGACTGAATGCTCCAACCAAATGACACAGGGTAGCAGAATGGATAAAAAAACAAAACCCATCTATATGTTGTCTACAAGAGACTCATTTTCGACCGGAAGACACCTTCAGTTTGAAAGTAAAGGGATGGAGAAATATCTATCATGCGACTGGAAGCCAAAAGAAAGCTGGAGTAGCCATACTTATATCAGACAAACTGGACTTTAAAGTAAAAGCAGTAACAAGAGATGAAGAAGGACATTATATAATAATTACAGGATCTCTCCATCAGGAAGAGCTAACAATTATAAATATCTATGTGCCAAATTTGGGAGCGCCCAAATACATAAAACAATTAATCACAGAAAGAAACAATCTTATTGATAAAAATGTGCTAATTGCAGGGGACTTTACTACTCCACTGACAGCAATGATAGATCAACCAGACAGAAAATCACTAAAGACAATGGACCTGAATGACACATTGGAACAGATGGAACTGATAGATATATTTAGAACTCTGCATCCTGAAGATAGGAAATTCACCTTCTTCTCAAGTGCACATGGTACATTCTCCAAGATTGATCACATACTGGGGCATAAAGCAGCCCTCCATAAGTATAAACGAATAGAGGTCATACCATGCACACTTTCAGATCACAATGCTATGAAACGTGAAATAAACCACAGGAAAAAGTCTGGAAAACCTCAAAAAATGTGGAGGTTAAAAAACCACCCTACTAAAGAATGATTGCCTTAATCAGGCAATCAGAGAAGAAATTAAAAAATATATGGAAACTAACGAAAACGAAAATACAACAATCCAAAATCTGTGGGATGCAGCAAAGGCAGTCCTAAAAGGAAAGTATATTGCAATTCAGGCCAATCTCAACAAACTAGAAAAAGCACAAATTCAAAATTTAACAGAGCACCTACTGGAACTAGAAGGGAAACAGCAAGAGCACCCCAAACCCAGCAGAAGAAAAGAAATCATAAAGATCAAGGCAGAAATAAACAATATAGAATCCAAAAGAACAGTAGGGCAGATCAATGAAACCAAGAGTTGGTTCTTTGAAAAAATAAACAAAATCGATAAACCTCTAGCCAGGTTCCTCAGAAAGAAAAGAGAGAGCACCCAGATAGACAAAATCATGAATGAAAAAGGATCTATTACAACCAATCCCTTAGAAATACAAGCAATCATCAGAGATTACTCTGAAAAATTATATGCCAACAAACTGGACAACACAGAAGAAATGGACAAATTCCTAAATGTGCATGCACTGCCAAAATTCAAACAGGAAGAGATAGAAAGCATGAATAGACCAATAACCAGTGAAGAAATCAAATCCATTATCAAAAATCTCCCAACGAATAAGAACCCAGGGCCAGATGGCTTCCCAGGGGAATTCTACCAGTCATTTAAAGCAGAGCTCATACCCATTCTTCTCAAACTATTCCAAAAAATAGAAATAGAAGGAAAGCTTCCAAACTCATTCTACAAAGCCAGCATCACCTTGATACCCAAACCAGACAGAGACCCAGCGAAAAAAGAGAACTATAGACCAATATCCTTAATAAATACAGATGCAAAAATACTCAACAAGATACTAGTAAATCGAATTCAACAGCACATAAAAAGAATTATCCATCATGATCAAGTGGGATTCATTCCCGGGTTACAGGGCTGGTTCAATATTCACAAATCCATCAATGTGATCCATCACATTAACAAAAGAAAAGATAAAAACCATATGATCCTGTCGATAGATGCAGAAAAAGCATTTGACAAAATACAGCACCCTTTCTTCATAAAAACCCTTGAGAAAGTTGGAATAGAAGGAACTTACCTAAACATTATAAAAGCAGTTTATGAAAAGCCCACAGCCAATATTATCCTCAATGGGGAAAAACTGAGAGCTTTCCCCCTGAGATCAGGAACACAACAGGGGTGTCCACTCTCACCACTGCTGTTTAACATAGTGCTGGAAGTCCTAGCATCAGCAATCAGACAACAAAAGGAAATAAAAGCATCAGAATTGGCAAAAAAGAAGTCAAACTTTCACTTTTCGTAGATGACATGATACTCTACATGGAAAACCCAACTGACTCCACCAGAAGCCTTCTAGAAGTGATTAATCAATTCAGTAAAGTTGCAGGATACAAAATTAATGTACCAAAATCAGTTGCATTCCTATACACCAAAAATGAAGCAGCCAAAAGAGAAATCAAAACTGATCCCATTCACGATTGCACGAAAAACCATAAAATACCTAGGAGTAAACCTAACCACGGATGTAAAAGACCTATATGATGAAAACTATAGAAAACTTATGAAAGAGATTGAAGAAGACACCAAGAAATGGAAAAACATTCCCTGTTCATGGATCAGAAGAATAAACATTGTGAAAATGTCATTACTACCCAAAGCAATCTACACATTCAATGCAATCCCCATCAAAATTGCACCAACATTCTTCTCAAAGCTAGAA
>PJEM01019215.1:0-16561 GCA_004023845.1 Helogale parvula
TAAAGGCACAGAATCCTTTCTGTTAATAATCAGGTTTTGATTTTTTTTTTCTAATTGCCATCTGTTCTAGAATCTTTGAAGAAACTTAGAGGGGCACCTGGGTGGTTCAGCCAGTTAAGCATCTGACTCATGATTCCATCTCAGGTTGTGATCTCACAGTTTGTGAATTTGAGCCCCAAATTGTGCTCCAGGCTGATGGCACTGGGCCTGCTTGGGATTCTCTCTCTCTCCCTCTCTCTCTCTGTCTCTCTCTCTCTCTCTCTTTCCTTCCCTCTCTCTCTGTCCCTCCCCAGCTTGCACTTGTGTGCTCTCTCTCTCTCAAAATAACAAAATTGAAGAGAAGGGGGGAAAGTTAGAAATCCAAAAATACTTACTGCTTTAAAACTGCCAACCAATTACTAAGAAGCACTGATTCATTTTTGTTTTTAATATTTATGTATTTTTTTGGGAGAGTGCAAGCAGGGGAGAGGCGGGGGGGGGACAGAAGATCTGAAGCAGGTTCTGCACTGACAGGCTGACAACAGCGAGCCCCATTTGGGGCTCAAGCTCACGAACCAGGAGATCAGGACCTGAGCCAAAGTCAGACCTTAACTCAACTGAGCCACCCAGGTGCCCCTCACACGCTGGTTCTTTATCTCTGTATTTGTACTTTAAAAAACTTCTTTTCACACTTTGTTTCAAAAATATATTTAAACATCGGTATATTCCAGTTCTCCTCCTGAGTTGATAATTACACAGGTAGACCATATAATTATCTGAGGGAAACGCAGAGTTCATCCTTTCTTCTTTCCACCACCTTCACCAAAAATGTAATGACAATTTGTGAATCAGCCTGAATTTATTAACATAATTTTGATGAAAGTTCTGAGCATTGATTTTAAACTTTACAAATATGCATGGAATTAGAAGATATTAAAATCTGACCTCATAATTTAATTTTTTCTTCCACATAATTGAAGAGAAGTATTAATTTAAGGTATTAATTATTAGCATTAGATTTTGGTTGATCAGTAGATGTTGTGGTCAGAAGTATACTTTAGGCTTTTCTTGGCAGAGGATGAGTTATTGTCACCCTAATTTGCAGTATTAGTGGGTCCCCTCCCCCAAATTAACACTATTTAAATTTTTTTAAGTTTGTTTATTTATTGTGAGAGAGACAGAGAACACAAGTAGGGGAGGGACAGAGAAAGGAGGACAGAGGATCCAAAGGAAGCCTTGCACTAACAGCAGAGAGCCCAATGTGTGGCTCGAACCCACAAAGTAAGAGATCAGACCTGAGCTTAAGTCTGATGCTCAACTGACTACGCCACTCAAGCGCCCTCACTATTTAAAAAATTTTTAAGGTTTATTTATTTATTTTGAGAGAAAGGGTGTAATGGGGGAGAGGTGGAAGGAGAGAATCCTAAACAGGCTCTATGTAGTCAGCACAGAACCCAATGTGGGGCTGAATCTCACAAACTGAGGAAAAATCAAAGAGTTGGACACGTAACCAATTGAGCCACCCTGGTGTCCCTATTTAAAAATTTTAATACAAGTTTCAAATTATTAACATCAACAAGAAAGGATACGTCATACTTTGTGTGTGTGTGTGTGTGTGTGTGTGTTTATACTTATGTATTACTTCCTGATTTGGGGGTTATTCCTGTAAGATTTTTAAAAGATTTTTTCCAAGTTTTACTTATTTAAGTACTCTCTACCACCCAACATGGGCTCAAACTCACGACCCTGAGATCAAAATTTGCATGCTCTTCCTACTGAGCCAGCCAGGCGTCCCTAAATGATGTTAAAAAAAAAAACAGACTGGAAACACAGGGGAGAAATTGGCTTTTTATCAAAGAACTATAATGAGAATAATAATTGGGAAGTGGACTATTAAGATTGACACATTGCTCATTCTAATTTGAGCTGATAAACTTTTTGACTATCGAAATAGCCCAAAGAATTAATGACACTCTTAGGCTTTATTTAAAAAAAAAATTTTTTTTTTAATTTTAGGGTATACAACTCTGAGCTATTTTGCTCAATCTCTAATCATCTGTTAAATGTGACAATTTTTCTTTTATTCAACCCATGTTCTTGTTTAGAAAATTAAAGGGTCCTTAACATATTTGGTTTGCTATCATTTCACACTATTTTACCATTACTTTTCAATAGGTCTGGTGATTTTCTGAATTTAGGAAAACGGTTTCAATAATATTTTTAACTTTTCTCTCATCTTTCTTCTAGGCCTGCAGCAACAAGTAGATCCTAAGCTGTAGTTTCTAGTGAACAGCTTTTGGAATCTATTTTGCCATTTTGCAGGATTTAAAAGAACAAAGAAAGGATCCAAATTATATAATTCTTCATTACTTTCCTGTGTGAATGTTTTTAACCTTTGAGAATCTGAAACTCAAAATGTACTTGGTGGGAAATGTAGCATGATATTATAAATGAATTTTCAGAGACAGTACATTTCTGCTTATATTTTGGCAAATGGTTTATAGAGAGGTAAATAAAACATATTCATGGTCAAAGTTTACTTCTCCTAATGACAAGGAGGAAGTAAAAGTAACATTCTGAGCAAGCATGAAGATAAAACTGATTTGCTAATGACATTTCACAATTAATGCCATGCCTTATGATATAATCTACAGTTTTGAGTAGGAGGTATACTCTGTTAGGTTATGAGCTTTATTTGAGGATTAGATTCCCATTCCAACCACATCAACAAAACCGGTAAAGATTTTGGCAGCCAAGAAAAATTCTAGTTTGGGGACATGTGGAAGTATGGAGATCTGAAACAAAACAAACAAAACGAAAACAAAAAACTCTAAAAGAAAAAAGGCTGCAGGTGTTATAAATATCCATTTTAATTTTATTTAATAAACATTTTACTTTTTCCTATTTTTAAAAAATATTAAATTACATTTTTCAAAATGTAATTTGTTATTTAAAAATTTAAAATTTCCACATTTTACAATAACCAAAAAATAAACAAAATGAATGCTGTATTAGTCTGCTAAGGCTGCCATAACATAATACCACAGACTGGGTGACTTAACAGAAATTTATTTCCTCACAGTACTGGAGGCTGGAACTCCAAGATCAAGGTGCTGACAGTGTTAGTTTTTGGTGAGGCCTCTTTTGTTGGCTTCCAGGTGACCATCTTCTTACTGTGTCCTCAGATAGCCTTTCTTCTGTGACCACCACTTCTGGTGTGTCTATTCCTCTTATAGGGACACTAGTTATACTGGATTAGGGCCCCACTCTCATGGCCTCATTTAACTGAAATTACCTCCTTAAAGGCCCTATATCCGTAAACAGTCACATTGGGGTTAGAGCTTCAACACATGAATGGGGGAGGGGAGGACACAATTTAATCTGCAGCAAACAATAGACCCTTATAATATTCTTTTAGATATATGGCATGTATAAATGTGTGTGCCATATATAATTTTTAAGATTATACCAACTATTTTGTTTGATAACTTGTATTTTAAATTCGAACATCATGACTGCATGTGAGTAGATGCATTTCAGCAACATTTTTAATGGAAGAATATTATTTCATCGTTTGGATGTGTAATAATACCAATTAATTTTTGTTGATATTTGGGTTGTTTATCTTTTTGCTATTAAAACCTTGAACATAAATCTCTGCACCTGTCTGATTATTTCTTCAGGAGAAGTCCTAGAAGTAGAACTACTGGGTCACAGAGGTGCACACGTTTTTAAAGCTTTTAATACTATTGCCAACAGCTCTCCCGAAAGGCTGTGTCCATTATAAACAATAGGTATATACGTGTCCCCATTTCTCCATGCCCCTAGGAACTTAGTATTTTTACAATTTTTGTCTAATTTAATAACAGGAGGGGAGGGGAGAAAGACGCTTCGGTTTTATAAAGCCAGCGTTTAATGCTGTCGTTCGCCTCTAGCTCCCTGGAGGGGCTGGGGGAAGATTATCGGGGAAATTCTGCATATAGCCTCAGTCGGATGTCAGGTGAATTACAGCAGGTGATAAAAAGAAGGATGCGAGGGGCAATTTGCAGGGGAAGGGAATTTTTAAAGCTACTTTTGGAGAGGGGCAATTTTACAGCGAGGTTTTAAGGTTTTAAATTTAGGTAGGCACATCACTCCAGATTAGCTGAAATTGCTTTCGGCAGAAAGCATCTCGGGACCACTCTGCGCCGTTATAAGCTCGCCTCCTGCTCGCCATCAGCGGCCGCACCGCAGCGACCGAGGCGAGCAGCAGCCGAGCGGGAGGACCGAAGCGGCCGCCGCGCCATCCCACAATGCCCCACTCACGCCCCCGCGGGGGGGGGGGTGGTGGGCGGAGAGAAAGTACCGCTGTCGGGAATGGGATCCGCGGAGAGCTCTGCGAAGTGCGCACGCGCACTGACCCCGGCGGGCCCTAGCAACCAGAGCAGTGACAGTAGCAACGGCCGGAATGGTGAGTACCCTCTAGGCCTCGTAGCCGAAGAGGAGAAGAGATTGGAAGTGGAAAAGGGTGACTGTGGCGTGTTAAGGGTTGGGAGGTCCTCGACCAGCGGAAGGAAGCCAGTAACGGACGCTAGCAAGCTCCGGAGTCGGAGGCCTGAGGCGAAAGAGAAGCTGTGGCACGGGGTGGTTTGGGGCGAGGGCGGCCTGGGGCAGATTGGAGGTTGCGTTAATATGGTTGGACTCTGACAGAGAAAAGGAGGGCACAGAGCAGGAAATGCTCGAAAAAGAGCGGATGAGAGGGGGAAGGTGATGGAAGGCAGAGTGTGAATAAGGATATTTCTGTACATAGAAAAATTTTCCCTCTGGCGAGATGGGGCGCGGGGACCTAGTTATGAGAGGAACGTGTGTAACACCGAGTGCAGCAGTATTCGAACCTGTGATGTGCCCAAGTTGCCCTCCGAATGACTGCAAGTGCAGTTATTAGATAGCATTGTCAACTCCACTCTGATAGAGTATATTAGGATAGCGTTTCTCAAATTTAAGTATGCATAAGTATCGTCGGCCTAATATTGAGCTTGTTGGAATGTAGATTTTGAATTTTTAATGTGATGGGGCTCGGGAATGTGCATTTCAACACTGCACCTCAAGGGGTTCTAAAATTGGAAGGTGTCCCATCACATTTTGAGAAATATTGCTACCTGGGATTTGAAATCTGTCAGTGGTCTATCCAATCAAAGCCCTTTACGAAGTAATGATTTTACCTCAACTCCTACTACTTAAAGTATGCTCTATTTGGCTTACATTTGGGAGTTCCAGCTAGTAGTTTGGAAAGGAGTGTTATTGGTTGGTTATAGACCCAGCCAGAGCTGTTTAGCAATGTATATGATTGCCCTGCCGGATGGAGATGTTTATGAAGATAAGTTAAATTAGTTGTCTTCTTTTTTATTTTTAATGTTTATTTGTTTTTGAGAGAGAGAGACAGACAGACAGAGCTTGAACAGGGGCAGGGGAGGGGCAGAGAGAGAAGGAGGCACAGAACTCCAAGCGGGATCCAGGCTCTGCGCTGTCAGCACACAGGGCTGGAACTCAGGAAACTGTGAGATCATGACTTCGTGACCTGAACTGAAGTCTGATGCTTAGAGTCACCCAGGTATCCTTAATTAGTTGTTCTCTTTTTGTGATTCCAGTGCTATTTAAGTGGGCAGAAGTTGAGCCCAGGAAATTGAAATGATAACGAATTAATGCCTGCCTTTAACCACAAGATTAAATACTACACTTTTAAAAGTAGTTTTCCTGGTGCTTTCCTTACTTTATTCCGCAGGGGTGTAGCTGAAAACCACTGCCAAAGAAAGCAAAAAGTTTTGGAACCTAGGCTTTTGTTTTATTTTGTTTTAAGCTTATTTATTTTGAGAGAGAGAGAAAGAGAATCCCAAGCAGGCCCCACACCACCAGCGCAGAGTTGGATGTGGGGCTCAAACCCACAAACCACGAGATCATGACCTGAGCGGAAGTCTGGTACTTAAGGACTGAGCCAGTCAGGCGCCCCTGGAACCTAGCTTTATGTTCAGGTGAATAAATAATCAGCTCTAAGCAATTCTTCTTTTTTTTTCTTAAAATTTATTTTTTACTAATTTATTTTTTTAAGTAGTTTATTGTCAAATTAGTTTCCATACAACACCCAGTGCTCTTCCCCACAAGTGCCCTCCTCCATCACCACCACCTCTTTTCCCTCCTCCCCCTTCAACTCTCAGTTCGTTTTCAGTATTCAATAGTCTCTCAGGTTTTGCATCCCTCTCTCTCCCTATCTCTTTCCCTCTTCCCCTCCCACTGGTCCTCCATTAGGTTTCTCCTGTTCTCCTGTTAGACTTATGAGTGCAAACATATGGCATCTGTCCTTCTCCGCCTGACTTATTTCGCTTAGCATGACACCCTCAAAGTCCATCCACTTTGCTACAAATGGCCAGATTTCATTCTTTCTCCTTGCCATGTAATACTCCATTGTGTATATATACCACATCTTCTTGATCCACTCATCAGGTGATGGATATTTAGGCTCTTTCCATGTTTTGGCTATTGTTGACATTGCTGCTATGAACATTGGGGTACAAGTGCTCCTATGCATCAGCACTTCTGTACCCCTTGGGTAAATCCCTAGCAGTGCTATTACTGGGTCATAAGGGAGTTCTATGGATAGTTTTTTGAGCTCTAAGCAATTCTGAAAACATGTACCATGAGATTATTGAAAATCTTCAAATAGAGAATCAGAACCAGTAGTTACATGAAGCTAGCTGACAGTGGGAACTCATAGTTCTAGAGTCCTGCAGAAATGAGGCCCACATGGTTTTTTTAATTAAAAAACATTAGCGGGGCGCCTGGGTGGCCCAGTTGGTTAAGCGTTGGCTTCAGCTCAGGTCATGATCTCACGGTTCGTGGGTTCGAGCCCCACGTCGGGCTCTGTGCTGACAGCTAGCTCAGAGCCTGGAGCCTGCTTCAGAGTCTGTGTCTCCCTCTCTCTCTCTGCCCCTCTTCTGCTTGCACTCTCTCTGTCTCTCAAAAATAAATAAAAACACACACACAAAAAACAAAAAACAATTCGCTTCCGATGTCTTTAAATGTTCATATTTCACATCAAAACCCAGATGTATGGCCTCTCTGAAAAATCAGAAATGCCATATTTCACCATTGGATACATTTTTGTATTACTTTTTTTGTATTACTAAAATATGGTGGTGTCATATAATTCGCAACATCTTTTGTTTGTTTGTTTAGAGAGAGAGAGTGGGGGAGAGGGGCAGAGGGAGAGAGAGAGAATCTTAAGCAGGCTCCGTGCTCAGCATGGATCCCAACTTGGGGCTTGATCCCACTACCCTGGGATCATGACTGAGCTGAAATCAAGAGCCTGTCACTCACCCAACTGAGTCACCCAACTGAGCCATCCAGGCGCCTCAGCAACATCTTTTCTCTCTTACTGGTATATAAAATAAGGGTGTTTAAAAAAATTTTTTTAATGTTTATTTATTTTTGAGAGACAGAGAGACAGAGCATAGGTAGGGAAGGAACAGAGAGAGAGACAGAGACACAGAATCCAAAGCAGGCTCCAGGCTCTGAGCTGTCAGTGCAGAGCCCAACTCGGGGCTTGATCTCACTATCTGTGAGATCATGACCTGAGCTGAAATGAAGAGTTGGGTGCTTAACTGACTGAGCCACTCAGGAACCCCTAAAAAATTTATTTTTAAGTAATCTTTACACCCAAGATGGTGCTCAAACTCACAACCGCAAGACTGAGAGTCGCACATGCTACCAACAGAGCCAGCCAGGTGTCCCTTAAAGAGAATGCTTTTATTTTATTAAAAACATTTTTTTGAGAACACTAAAAGATTTTTTTTAATGTTTATTTTTGAGAGAGAGAGAGAGAGAGACAGAGAGAGAGAGAATGAATGGGGGGAGGGCAGAGGGAGAGGGAGACACAGAACGCAAAACAGGCTCCAGCCTCTGAGCTGTCAATACAGAGCCTGATGTGGGGGCTTGAACTCATGAACCATGAAATCATGACCTGAGCCAAAGTTGGATGCTTAACCTACTGAGCCACCCAGGCACCCTGTGAGAACACTTTTTTTTAAAATTATTTTTTAAAGTTTATTTATTTTGATAGCATAAGAATATAAACAAGGGAGGCACAGAGAGAGGGAGAGAGAGAGAATCCCAAGCAGGCTCTGCACTGACAACACTGAGTCCTACAGTGAAAAAAACAGATATTTTATGGTTCTTGGTACAATTGTAAATGGGATCGATGTCTTGATTTCCCTTTCTGCTGCTTCATTATTGGTATATAGAAACACAACCGATTTCTGTGCATTGATTTTATATCCTACAACTTTGCTGAATTAATGAATCAGTTTTAGCAGCTTTCTGGTGGAATCTTTTGGGTTTTCCATATAGAGTATATCATCTGCGAAGAATCAAAATTTGACTTCCTCCTTGCCAGTTTGGATGCCTTTTATTTCTTTGTGTTGTCTGGTTGCTGAGGCTAGTACTTCCAGTACTATGTTGAATAATAGAGGTGAGAATGAACATCCCTGTCTTATTCCTGACCTTGGGTGGAAGGATCTCAGTTTTTCCGCATTGAGGATGATATTATCAGTGAGTCTTTTGTGTATAGCCTTTATGATCTTGACGTATAATCCTTCTATCCTTACCTTCTTGAGGGTTTCTATCGAGAAAGGATGTTCTATTTTGTCAAATGCTTTCTCTGGGTCTATTGAGAGGATTGTGTGGTTCTTGTTCTTTCTTTTTATAATGTGATGACACATTGATTTATTTACAGATATTGAACCAGCCCTGCATCTAAGGTACAAATCCTACTTGATGATGGTGAATAATTCTTTTTATGCATTGTTGGATCTGGTTTACTAGTATCTTGTTGAGAATTTTTGCATCCACATTCATCAGGGAAAGTGGTCTATAGTTTTCCTTTTTAGTGAGGTCTTTGTCTGGTTTTGGAATCAAGGTAATGCTGGCCTCAGAGAATGAGTTTGGAAGTTTTCCTTCTATTTCTATTTTTTGGAACAGCTTCAAAAGAATAGGAGTTAACTCTTCTTTAAATGTTTGATAGAATTTCCCTGGAAAGCCATCCAGCCCTGAACTCTAGTTTTTTGGGAGGGTTTTGATTACAGATTCAGTTTCTTTACTTGTTATGGGTCTGTTAAAATTCTCTTTTTCTTCCTGTTTCAGTATTGGTAGTTTATATGTTTCTAGGAATTTGTCCATTTCTTCCAGATTACCCAATTTATTGCCATACAATTGCTCATAATATTCTCTTATTATTGTTTGTATTTCTGCAGTGTTGGTTGTGATCTCTCTTCTTTCATTTTTTATTTTATTTATTTGGGGCCTTTCCTTTTTCTTTTTCTTCAAACTGACTAGGAGTTTATCAATTTTGTTAATTCCTTCAAAGAACCAGCTCCTGGTTTCATTGATCTGTTCTACTGTTTTGTTTTGCTGTGTTTTGTTGTATTTTGTTTTGTTTTTTATAGCATTGATTTCCACTCTAATCTTTATTATTTCCCATATTCTGCTAGTTTTGGGTTTTGTTTGCTGTTCTTTTTCCAGCTCTTTAAGGCATAACGTTAGGTTGTGTATCTGAGGCCTTTCTTCCTTCTTAAGGAAGGCCTATATGCTATATACTTCCCTTTTATGACTGCCTTTGCTGCATCCCAGAGGTTTGGGGCTATTGTGTTACCATTTTCATTGGCTTCTGTGTACTTTTTAATTTCCTGTTTAACCTTTTTTTAACCCATTCATTCTTTAGTATGATGTTCTTTAATCTCTAAGTATTCGTTGTCTTTCCAAATTTTTTCTTGTGGTTGATTTCAACTTTCATAGCGCTGTAGTCTGAAAATATGCATGGTATGATCTTGATCTTTTTGAACTCGTTGAGGACTGATTTGTGACCCAGTATGTAATCGGTTCTGAAGAATGTACCATGTGCACTCGAGAAGAATGTGTATTCTGCTGCTTTAGGATAAAAATGTTCTGAATATATCTGTTAAGTTAATCTGATACAGTGTGTCATTCAAAGCCAGTGTTTCCTTATTGATTTTCTCTTTAGATGATCTGTCCATTGCTGTAAGTGGGGTGTTGAAGTCCCCTATGGTATTATTATCAATGAGTTTCTTTATGTTTGTGATTAATTGATTTATGTTTGGGTGCATCTCACGTTGGGGCCATAAGTGTTCACAATTGTTAGATCTTCTTGGTGGATAGACTCCTTAATTATGATATAATGCTTTTCTTCATCTCTTGGTATAGTCTTTATTTTAAAATCTAGATTGTCTGATTTAAGTATGGCTACACTGATTTTCTTTTGGTGACGATTAGCATGATAGATGGTTCTCCATCCGCTTACTTTCAATCAGAAGGTGTCTTTAGGTCTAAAATGGGTCTCTTACAAACAGCATATAGATGGATCTTGTTTTCTTTTCCATTCTGTTACCCTATGTCTTTTGATTGTAGCGTTTAGACCATTGACATTTAGAATGAGTACTGAAAGATATTTATTGCCATTGTGTTGCCTGTAGAGTTGGAGTTTCTGGTGGTGTTCGCTGGTCCTTTTTAGACTTTGTTGATTTTGGTCTTTTTTGTTTTGCTTTGTCTTTTTTCCTTTCAGAGAGTCCCCCTTAAAATTTCTTGCAGGGCTGTTTTAATGGTCACAAACTCCTTTAGTTTGTCTGAGAAACTCTTTATTTCTCCTTCTATTTTGAATGACAGCCTTGATGGATAAAGAATTCTTGGCTGCATATTTTTCCAATTCAGCATGTTGAAAATATCCTGCCACTCCTTTATGGCCTGCCAAGTTTCTGTGAATAGGTCTGCTGCGAACCTGATCTGTCTTGTAGCTTAAGGACGCTTTTCTCCTTGCTGCTTTCAAAATTCTTTCCTTATCTGTGTATTTTGTGAATTTGACTATGATATGCCTTGTTGATGGTTGGTTTTCATTGAATCTAATGGGAGTTCTCTGTGCTTCTTGGATTTTGATCCCTGTATCTTTACCCAGGTTAGGAAAGTTTTCTGCTGTGATTTGCTTACATAAACCTTCTACTCCTTTTTCTCTCTCTTCATCTTCTAGGATTCCTATGATTTGGATGTTATTCCTTTTTAGTGAGTCACTGAGTTCTCTAATTCTTATATCATGCTCTTTTGCCTTAGTTTCCCTATTTTTTCTGCTTCATTATTCTCCATAATTTTGTCTTCTATATTGCTGATTAACTGCCCTGATTCATCTGTCCTTGCAGCCATGGCATCAATTTGAGATTGCATCTTTGTTATAGTGTTTTTAATTTTGTCCTGACTACATTTTGCTTCTTTTATCTCTGCAGAAAGGGTTTCTATGCGTTTTTCAACCCCAGCTGTATTCTTCTTATTGTGATTCCTAATTCTAGTTCAGACATCTTACTGGTATCTGTGTTGATTAAGTCCCTGGCTGTCATTTCATCCTATTCTTTCTTTTGGGGTGAATTAATTTGTTTTGTCATTTTAGAGGAAGAAAAAGAATTAATAAAATAAAAAATTAAAATTAAAAAGATTAAAAACAACACAAAAAAATCAAATAAAGGAAGCTAGACCCTAGGTACATTTGATATGCTAGATTCTAGATCCTTGAAAGAAGCTTGATTGAATAGAGAAGAAAGGGAAAGAAAAAAGAAAAAGAAAAAATAAGGTATAGTTTAAAAATTAATGAAAGTTATACAATAAAATAGAATAAAATAAATTGGAGAAGGTAAAATAGAATAAAAAAATAAGTTGCCAATGGAGCACCTAGGTGGCTCAGTTGGTTACGTGTCCAACTTTGGCTCAGGTCATGATCTCACAGTTTGGGAGGTTGAGCCCCACATCAGGGCTCTGTGCTGACAACATGGAGCCTGGAGCCTGCTTCTGATTCTATGTCTTCCTCTCTCTCTCTGCCCCTGCCCCTACTCACACTGTCTCGCCCTCAAAAGTAAATAAATATTAAAAAATTTTTTGACAAAAATAAAAAAATAAATTGCCAAAAAGTGCAGTAAATTTTTTAAAAATTTATATAAAAATGGAAAAATAAAATTTTTTCTTTCCGTATCCAAGAATAAGAAAAGAGAAAAACAAACAAAAAATCCCAAATAGAGGGACCAGCAAACAGAATGAATTCCAAATGAAATTATGTCCAGTTTTCCCCAGAAGTCAAACTATGAAGCACTTTATAGTCTGTACACAAAGCAGTTGGAGAGACTTATGGTGGTCCTCTAGGGCTTGGTTAGTGCAGGACTTGGTGTAATGGCTCTATTCTCCACTAGGTGGCACTGCTTAGCTAACAGGGGTGGATTGGTGTGGCTCATCTGCTCGTGTTTGTGTGCATGTACAGGAAAGGTGAAAATGGCTCACCCAACTTCCCAGTCTCTAGCATTAGAGCTCTACCCTACTGGCAATCAAGCATCCCTCCTTTGTTTCTGGCTTCTGTCCACTACCCACTTCCAAGCTGTCAGCCTGCCAGACAGTATCTCCCTCCTGAATTTTATCTCAGATGGGGCTGTTTCCAAACCCCTCACTTTTGAGGGTCCTGCTGCTTGGACCTGCTCCAACTCTCTGGGGGAGAGTCATGCTGAGCAATGGACAGATGCTGACTTGTCCCCTGGGAACATTCCTGCAATCATGCTGCTGTAGGGGCTCAGAGGTTGTAGCTGGATGCCAGCTTGCCCCAGAAAAGGGTCGTCTGATGGGGTAGTGGCAGTGTTTCAGGGATTATAGTAAATCACAACACACAACCTGTATCAGGTTTCACCACATCCTAGCATTTTGTCCCAATACCAGTTGTGTTCTCCGGGGTATGGTAGGAACATTACCCATGGGGAGGCTCCACGGCCTCTACCAAATGCCCTCCTAGCAGGGTAGCAGGGGAACCGCTTCTCCCCATGTGGCCCACAGACCCATCGGACCTTGCTGCCTGCTCCTGGGGATTTGCCCTTCCCACCAGAGCACTGCCAGGTATTGGGCTGCAGAATTTCTGAAGCTGCTCTGCACTATTTATAGAATCCTAATGATATTGAAACCCTCTCCTTTCTCCCTTACTTCTTTAGGCACTTGTGGGTGCTTCCCATCTTTCTCTTTCTCTCCAGCTACTTTCAGGGAAATTGCTTTTCCTGTACTCTTCCCCCGCCCCACTTCTCTGTCCTCTGTCTGCAAATACCCTTCCCTACCCTTCACAGCTTCTCTCTTCCCCAGTTCACCTCTCCGTGTCGCAAACCTGCCGAGTTTCGTGGCTCAAGTTATGCAGATTGCTGTGTCAATCCTCAGATCAGTTTTCTAGGTGTGCAAAATGGTTTGATGCTGATCTATTTGCATTTCAGGGATGAGAGAAACAGAGAACTTCCATGCTGCTTCACCATCTCGGTCCCCCTCCTCTGATTATATACTTTTTAAGACTATTTTTAATATTATCTTAACAGTGTGGTTCTTCTTAACCATCTTATTTAAAATAAACATACTCTAAGGGCTCCTGAGTAGCTTGGTTGGTTAAGTGGCTGACTTTGGCTCAGGTCATGATCTCACAGTTTGTGAGTTCAAGCCCCACAACAGGCTCTCTGCTGTCAGTGTGGAGCTTGCTTCAGATCCTCTCTCTCCCTCTTTTGCTACCCCTTCCTCATGTTCTCTCTCTCTCAAAAATAAACATCTAAAAGAAATAAACATACTCTACACACATACACACACATCCTAATACCCCTTACCAAGTTCAGATCTCTCTTTTTCCTTAGTAATTGTCACTTTCTAATATACTGTATAATTTATTTTATTTATAAAATATGTTATTTTTCATCTGTTTCCTGCCAAGTAGTGTAAGTTTCATGAAGGCAGGGATCTTTGTTTTATTCATTGATATGTCCTAAGCATGTAAAAGAATGTTTGGTACATAGTAGACAATAAATGTTTGGTAAAATGAATGAATTTCTTCATTAAGTATGGCATTTGCTATAGGTTTTTGGTATGTAGCTTTTATCAAATAGTGAATTTCCCTTTAACTCTTAGTAAATTATTTATATATAGGCTTTTTTTGTTGTTGTTGTTAAACAATCCTTATGGTCCTGGCATTAGCTATTTGTGATCATGATTATTATTCATCATTGGCTCTGGAGATCTAATGTTGTATCTAGGATTTTCAAATCTATGCTGAGAAGTAAAGAGGGGCTCCTTTATCTGGTTATAGCATCAAGGTTATTGTAACCTCATAAAATAAATTGGCAGTTTTCCCTCTTTTTCTGGTTTCTGAAACAACTTATTTAACAGGGAATATCTGTTCCTTAAAAACTTGGCAGAATTTACTTGTAAAATTCTCTAGGCTTGGAGCTTTAAAAGAGAATAAAGGTAAATCTCTGATTATTTTTTTCACTTTTTAATGTTTTTATTTATATTTGAGAGAGAGACAGGATGCAAGCAGGGGAGGGGCAGAGAGAGTGGGAGACACAGAATATGAAGCTGTCAGCACAGAGCCTGATGTGGGCTTGAACTCGTGAGCTGGGAGATCATGACCTGAGCTGAAGTCGGATGGTTAACCTACTGAGCCACCCAGGTGCCCCTCTGATTATCTTTTTAATGTTAAAAAAAAAAAAAGTTATTGGCCAGGGGCACCTGGGTGACTCAGTCAGTTAAGCGTCAGACTTTGACTTAGGTCATGATCTAATGGCTCGTGGATTTGAGCCCCACATCGAGCTCTGTGTTGACAGCTCAGAGCCTAGAGTCTGCTTACGATTCTGTCTCCCTCTCTCTCTCTGCCCCTCTCCCACTCATGCTCTGTCTCTCTCAAAAATAAATATTAAAAAAAAAATAAATAAAATAGTTATTGGCCTATTCAGGTTTTCTGATACTTCATGTGACACTTTGGCACTTTTGTGTTTTTTCTAAAAATTGATTCTTTGTCTAGGCTTTCAAACTTATTACCATAATTTGCTTATAATATTTTATTTTTATTTTATTTGTTTATTTAAAATGTTTATTTTTGAGAGAGCACAAGCTGGGGTGGGGGAAAGAGAGGGGGACAGAGGATCCAAAGCAGGCTCTGTGCTGACAGTAGCAAGCCTGATATGGGGCTCAAACTCATCAATCATGAGATCATGGCCTGAGCTGAAGTCAGATGCTCAACTGACTGAGTCACCCAGGCACCCCTTATTTATTTTTTAATGTTTATTTATTTATTTTGAGAGTGTGTGAGTAGGGAAGGGGCAGAGAGAGGGGGAGAGAGAATCCCGAGCAGGCCCCGCACTGTCAGCTCAGAGCCAGACTCGGGTTCCATCTCAGGAACCAAACCATGAAATCATGACTTGAACCATTATCTAGAATTGGATGCTTAACCAACTGAGCCGCCCAAGGTATCTGTATTATTTCCGCTGATTCTATATGTTTGTTGTATAGTTGTCTTTTTCTCAATTAGGCTTGCTAGAGATTTAGGAATCAATTCTTAGTTTTGTCAATTGTTTTTTCCTCTGGTCGGATTTCATCAGCTTCTTCCTTTGTATTTCTTTCAGCCTTCTTTGTGTTTGCAGTGATGTGTTTTTTCAAATGTCTTGAATGCTTAGCTTATTTGTTTTCTGTCTTATTTTTTTAAATATAATTTATTGTCAAATTGGCTAACATACAGTGTGTATTGTGTGCTCTAGGTTTTAGGGGTAGATTCCCATGATTCATCACTTATATACAACACCCAGTGCTCATCCCATCAATTGCCCTCCTCAGTGTTTTCTCTTCTTTTTTAATAAATGCATTTGAAGCTTTAAGTCTCATTTTAAATATTGTATTTCTTAAATTTCAACATTTTTGTTTTTTATTTTATTGTTTTACTTTAATTTATAGCTTATTCTTTAACCCAAGGGTATTTATTACTATGTCTTTACTTTATAGACATAATGGCATATATATGCCATTATGAGCATATACATGTTGAGCAACAAAGGTTTGAACTACACTGGTCCACTTATGCAGATTTTTTTTCAGTTAAATACACTATAGTAGTATAAATGTATTTTCTCTTATGATTTTTTAATAGTGTATTTTAGTGTCAGAATATAGGATATAATACATACGACATACAAAATATGTGCTAATCCACTGTTTTTGTTTCGGGTAAGGCTTCTGGTCAACAGTAGGCTATTGGTAAAGTTTTGAGGGAGTCAAAAGTTATATTCAGATTTATGACTGTCCCTAATGCTCATCTTGTTTGAGAGTCAACTATACTTTAACATGTTTCCTTTTGTTATTAAGGTTTTTTTAAATGAACTCTAGCAATAATTTATTTTTTTATAATAGTTATTGTCAAGTTGGTTTGCATATAACACCCAGTGCTTCTTCCCACAAGTGCCCCCCCATGACCATCACCCCCTTCTTCCCACCACCTCCCCGTTCAGCCCTCAGTTTGTTTTCAGTATTCAATAGTCTCTCATGATTCGTGTCCCTCTCTCTCCCTCTCTTTCCCCCTTCCCCTCCCTATGGACCTCTGTTAGGTTTCTCCTGTTAGACCTATGAGTGCAAACATATGGTATTTGTCCTTCTCTGCCTGACTTATTTCACTTAGCATGACACCCTCAAAGTCCATCCACTTTGCTACAAATGGCCAGATTTCATTCTT
>PJEM01019216.1:0-16566 GCA_004023845.1 Helogale parvula
TGGGCTTCCTGGGGCCGCTGGGACGTCTGGAGGACGACCTGCCCGCGCTGGTGGCCGGGCACCAACGTGTCCCAAGGACTGCCCTCCCTGGCTCTCTGTGGGTGTTGGGGGAGGGGCGGGGGGAAAGACCCACCCTGCACCTCAATGAAGCAAGAGGCTGTAGAAAGAGACATTTAATACTTTAAAAAAAATCAGGATTACATTTTGATCGCCCCCGGTTGGGACCCAGGTTGCACTGCTCGCGTCTGCCGGGAGGCCTGTGCCTCC
This sequence comes from Helogale parvula, assembly GCA_004023845.1. NCBI lineage: Eukaryota > Metazoa > Chordata > Mammalia > Carnivora > Herpestidae > Helogale > Helogale parvula. The sequence goes on from PJEM01019216.1 coordinate 268, forward strand.
CCCGTGTAATGGCAGTGAGGGGGCCTCAGAGCCCGGTGTCCCTGGGGCTTCAGGGTCTTCAGAGGAGGGGAATGTGATCCAGTCCCGAGGTCCCCTGGTCGAGCCAACTTTTGGATTAGGCAGGAGGGGAAGTGGAGGCAGGGCTCGGCTCTGCTGGGCAGGGCAGCTGCCCGCCTTGGTCTGTGTGTAGGGAGATGGCTGGGACCACTGTCAACCACGTGGCAGTCGCCAGCCTGTGACCCTCCCGCGTGTGGTCCCGGCAGCCGGGGGGCCGGGGACGCCCGCAGGACAGAGGCCGGGAGACCCCGTGTCCCGGCTGTGGTGCACGTGTGCACGGCTGGTGGCGGCGGTTTGTGCCAGAGGAAGGTCGTGTGCTTGTCTGGGGTGGGGCCCCCGACACGTGGGAAGGGAAGAGGGGGTGCGGGGCAGGGTGGAGGGCACTGGAGGAGGGAGACCACAGGCCTCTGAGGCTGCTCAGAGGGCCAGTCTTTAGGGGAACCCTGAGGACCCCAGGCTGTCTCTCCCCAGGGAGGTGGCGTCTGCGGGCGTGCCCGGGCCTGGGGAGCCCTGGAGTTGGGGCTGGGAGTGTTGGGGGTGAACTGGAAAGCAGGGTGGGGAGTCTGGGCCAGGGGTCCTGCTCAGAACCCCGCTCCTGTTAAGGGCAGGTCTCCTGGCATGGGGGGAGGGGGGCTGGGGGACGGGGTGTGCACGCGCCCGTGTGAGGGAGGGGGCCCCCTGGAGGGGCGGGAGGAAGTTAGTGTTTCTAGAGCACCTTAGTGTTGGCCCCCTCGGCGCGCGGGGCCAGGGAGCTGCAGTCGGGGAGCAGAAGTCCTGCCCGGCCCCCGGACCGCCGCGGGGACTGGGGGCTGCGGGCCCTTCCCGGACACCCAGCCCAGCCGCCCCCGCGCCCCGGCTGCACCCGCGGTGGAATGCCGGCCGGCCGGGCGACGGGGCGGCGCCGTCACTGCGGCAGGGGCACGAGCACCTCCACGTAGCTGAGGGGGAAGAAGCCCGACTGGCCGTGGAGCATGCCCTCGTACCAGTTCTCGTCGATCTGGTTGGTCAGCGTGATGACGTCGCCCTCGTGGAAGCCCAGCTCGCCCGCGTTCTCGGGCTCGAAGTCGTACAGAGCCTTGCAGCTCGGCTGGTCCAGGGGGGCTGCGGGCGGGCGCTGGGCTCAGCCGCGGGCCCCTCCGCCCATCCCTCCCGGTCCTCCCGCCCCTGAAGGGCGGCTGTCCTTGCTGTTGCCCCTCCCCCCAGCTTTGTCAGGAAGACAAGGGACAAGAGGGACAGAAATGTGAGTGGCCACCAAAGCGCTCCTGGGAGGAGCGAGGGGGGCCCAGGGGCATCAGGGTGACGGAATGACCAGAAGCCCCCAGCGTGCCCCTCAGCCTGGAGCCCAGAGAGGCCATGCCGTGCTGCCCGCCCCCGCCCGAGCCGGGCTGAGAGAACGGACAGTAGGGAAGGACGGAGAGGTCCTCCTGAAACAGACTGCAAGGCCGTCGTGCAGACGGAGGCGGGGAGCGTATGAGGGCGGGGCCAGGCCCGAGGGGACACTCACGCATGCTCCTGCTAGGGGTCCGGATGGGCTTCTCGGAAGATCGGAAAGATGACGAGGCTGTTTGCGGACAAAGCACAGAAGTGGGCTGAAGACCCGGGGCAGGGGCTGGCTCTGAGGCTGGGGGCGACCCCCTCCCTGCTCCTTACCTGTGATCTTGGGGGCCGTGGCGCAGGGGAAGCCCCCGTTGGACTGCTCAGGCTCCCCGAGGTCAAAGGGCTCCCGAGGCTTGGGCTTGTACTCCCGCCGGGGGCGAGAGGAGGCTTCCCGCATCCTGCGTGCAGGCATGAGAGCTGTGAGCGGCCAGCGGCCCAGGTCCCGTGCGGCCTCGTGAAGGGCCACCGTCCCCCCCCCGCCCCCTGGTCATGCTGCCGCCACCAAAAGGCCCCCCGTCGGTCAGCTCCAGCTAGGGGCCTTCTCAGAGCTGCCAGCTGACCAGGTCCCGCCAAACCCCGAAGCCCCCTCAGCGTGCCACCCTGCCTGGGACCACGGCTGCCCACGTTCCCTTCTCAGGCTCTGGACTCCCGAGGACTCTCAGAGACGGGAGCCCCGTGCACCAGCGCCCTGGTAATCGCCCCCTGGGCCCCGAACTGTGACACGCCTTGTTCTTCTGGCCTGCCATCCTCGGGCCGCTCCGACCCTCCCCTCGGACGGCCGGGACAACCGTCTTCCTCCTGGAACCCCCAACTGTGAGTGCAGTCTCCCAGAGGCTAGTGGTGTTCTGGGCGCCCCGAGGGACCAGCCCAGGGATCCGTGGGAGTGACCCTGGGCTTCCTGGGTGCCCTGGCCCAGCAGGAAGCAGGACGAGGCTCACCTTCGCTTGAGCTTCTCGGTCAGCTCGTCCAGGATCTGCACGGCCTGCCGGTGGTAGTCCAGCTGCGCATCCACCAGCGCGGACAGCTGGCTCACCTGCTCGATCTGCAGGGGAGCAGCCTGCTGAGGGGGGGCTTTTCCTGTGACCCCTCCTCCCAAGGCCGCCCCTCTCCAGACTGCTCCTGACACAGGGTCCCAGCCCCCTCCTCATCTGCCTGACCCTTCTGCCACAGCTGGAGGTGCCCCGAAATTCAAGGGGGGATGGCTGCCCCCTTAGGACGCTAAACCCGCCGTGGGTGGAGCACACATGACTTCGCCCACAGCCCCTCCCCCCAGGGCTCCCCACAGGGAGGGACCCAACATACATCCGTCTCCAGGAGGTTGTGCATGCTGGTCTCGGCCACCTCCTTGGACTCCTCAAACTTCTCCAGGGCCTGGCGCAGCTCCTCATCGGGGATCCTACCCTGCCGCTTTTTCTTGTAGTCAAAGTCCAGGCGGCGGCCCTCTAGCTTCTTTAGGTGGTGCTGGGGTGGGGGGATGGTGCGTGTGAACTGGGGACCCCGAGGGGCGGGCAGGTGCATTGGGCGGGGCAAGGGGAGGAAGGGAACAGGGAGAGGCCCGGGCAGCACCTGGATCTCCTTCAGGTCTTTGTCACACAGGTTCTGCAAGGGGTCGATGAAATTCTGCTTGACCTCTATGTCGAGGGAGTCTTTGACCTCTGCCAGGCGCTTCATGGACTCCCCGGCATCCAGCAGGGCGTCACCTACGGCAGAGCCCAGAGCAGGGGAGAAACAGTCACAGGAGGTTGTGGCCTGGGGGCCCAAGACCCCCTCCCCCACTTCTAAACTGCCCTCCCGCCCCAGGGCCCAGATGCCAGAATTCAGGAGCAAACAAAGGACCCTGTGGTCTGAACCTGAGCCCCAGTAGCCAGAAGCTGGCGATCGCGGGGGTCAGACAGGCCCCCGCACCAAGGACCGGCCTCCCCAGAGCCAGCTGTGGCCGGAAAGCCGGCTCTACAGCCACCACCCCGTCCTCCCTCGGCCGGCAGGAGACCCGCGGCAGCGCCCTCACCGAAGTTGGACTCGCCACCCAGCTCCTTGCCATGGCGGATCATGCACTCGCCCAGCAGGCCCTCGGACTGCGGGTAGCCAGGGCTCTTCACCTGCCCTCGGATCTTGGACACGGTGTTGAGCATCGTCAGCTTGGCCCGGGAGGCTGGGGCAGACGGGCCAGGTGAGGCCTCGAGGCCTGCACTCCTCTCCGGGCGCCTCCCTCTCCCCAACACCCTTCTTGGAAAGCGCGGCCCTTGGTTCCTGTGCCCGCTGGCGGCCAGGCTCCGCAGAGTAGCTCCTGCACACACCTCCCCTTCTCTGCTCACCTCAGCCACAGAGGAGCCCCGGCAGGAGGCACGGGGTGGCACCTACTCAGGGCCCCTCTGGGCCCCCTGGTCCTGTGGCCCAGCTCAGATCAAGAAGCCGCCTTCCCTGGCCTGGGGGGGTAGCACCTCAGAGAAGGGGTGGGGGGCAGGGACAGGTGTGCACAGGTGCCCCAGACACAGCCCTCCACCTGGGGTGCGGGTGGGGGGGTCAGGTGCTTCCTTCCACCTGTTCCAGGGCCATGGCTGGTGTCGCCGCCCGTCCCACGCCCATCACCTCCTGCTGTGGGAACCGGTATTTGGATTTCCCTCAGGGAAAGGTCCCTGTACCCCTCTTGGACTAGGGGACCCCCACCTCATGCTCCAAAGCTGGGCAGGTGCCTGGGGCCTGGCAAATGGGCAGGCAGCCAATTCCTACTGGTCTAATGAGTTGGTTCTGCAGAAAGATGCTCCCGTTTGCCGGGACTGTAGGCTGAAGGGTGGTGTAAGGCTAGGCTGGCACGCGGCCAGGCGGACGCAGGGGAAAGAAATGCAGGACTCTGAGGCCATCCCTTGGATCCCTGCGATCCAGCCACACCCAAAACCAGCCCACCCTGGGCATGTCGGTTCCGAGCCCAGATTCCTCCTCTGTGCTGCGGTGACTGAGCGTCCCTGGCAGGCGCAGACCCCTCCCAGCAGGCCGGGCCCCCACCTGGGTTGGGCTGCAGGTACTCAATGGTCCTGGCCAGCACTTCCGTCACGGCCTTGCTGGTAACGTCCACCTTCTGTGAAGAGAGGCAGCGTGTAGGGCTTTTGCAACCGTCACGGCACCGGAGGCCAACCCGGAGCTCCCAGACGGCCCTCGCCCTGCTCCCCAGCCCCGCCTGCCTCAGAGCCCACCCAAGGGCCGCCCGCTGCTCGGAGGGCTGCTGGCCTCCCTGCCTCCCTGTGTTTCACTACACGGTCCCCCAAGCTGGGGATCCGTCCATGCAGGAGCCCCCCACCCCCACCGTGGCCCAGATGAGGCGCTGTGGGCAGGGAGCAGCGGCTCTCCTGGTACCTTCTCCATCTCTTTGAAGTCTTCATCGAGCTTGGTCCCCTCTGCCCCTCCGACCTTCTCACTGACCAGCTGGGGGACAGAAGGAGGGAAAACGGTGTGAGCCTCAAACGAGGGAGAGGCCGGACGAGGCTTTCCAGCCACATCCTGCCAGTGGGAGCAGATCAAGGGGTCGACATGTCCACAGTGGCTCCCCAGGGATGCCAAACACGGTAGCTGATGGTGAGACGGGCAGCTGAGCCAGGCCCTGGCTCCAAACCCACACCTCCTGCAAACCCAGGGCTTAGGGGGCACCTTCTACTGGAAGGCTTCCCTGGCCATGCCTACCCCTCGAGTGTCCCCCACCCCTGGAGACCTGCCTGGGGCCAGCAGCTGAGTGACCTCCCCTCGTGGGGCTTAGGTGTCCACACCCGGCCAGTGATGCATGGTTCAGCGCCAGGCGGGGGGAAGAGGCTCACCAAAGCCTCTCTGCTCAGGGAGGGGCACGCCTCCCTCTCCCCACTTCCCCCGCATCTCCGGCAAGGAATCTCGAGGACCCCGGGGCTAACACTTCCCTGACGTGGATTTTCCCTGGGCGCCTCTGGGAGACCAGCAGGCCTGCAGTGAGGAGGAGGTCCCCTGCTTGAACGGATGTGGCAACTGCCCCCCAAACGGGGTCAAGAGGAGACAGGACAGACCCCGTTTTTTCTCTTGGGTCAGGGTTTTTCTCCCGGGGGGAGCCTGGGAGTCCAGGAAGGGCCTGGGGTGCAGGGTCGCAGGTGAGAGGTGAGACCACTGCCGGGGGTTGGGGTGGGCAGGAAGGAAGTGGGCCTGCCCCATGACCACTGCCACCTGGAGTGGCTTGGGCTGCACGCCATCCTCCGGGGGACCTCACAGGGGGCAGGGGCCGCCTCCTGCTTCTGCTAGCCACTCTGTAAGGAAAGACCCTGCTGTCTCCCCGGGCGTTTACAGGGTGTTCCACTTTATTTCATGGGACGGTTTCGGTTCTTTTGATGATGATAAAACAGGACGTTCTCAAATTCAGTGGTTGCCAGAGAGGGAAATGAGTTCACTGGCTGACGTGAGACCAGACTCTTCTGGTGAACTGGGAGGGAGCTGAAGCATCAGGGCTCAAAACCACACCTTCCGGGCCTCCGGGTGCAGGAGGGCATGGACACGGGCACGGAGCCGACAGGGACAGGTCTCCTGGGCAGGAGCCACATCCTTCCCCCCCAGGGGAAGGGCACAGACAGACATGCAGTCTGGGGGGGGGGAGCGGTGCCTCCCCTGGAGCCCTCAGCTCCTCAGCACCACGCGTGGGGACAGGTTTTCTAGGCCATCCTTGCACCTGGCACAGGGGAGACCATGCTGGAGGCACCTGGGTCCCTACCAGTCTCCCCTCACCCTGCCCAGGAGCTCGGGGCTCAGGTCCCTCAGGGAGCAGGTGACTGTCCCCCACATCCTTGGTCTTGGAACCAGCCCAAACAGGGCAGCCAGCCCTGGAGGCTCAGGGCTGGGATGCTCCTTGGAAGCAGGGGGCTGGAGGGCCCTCGAAGGGCCTGTCTGTAGGGAAGGCTGTGAGCCTGACAGCTCTTCAGGAAAACCACACCCACATTTTCGGACCCAACAAGAGTGGCAGACCCACCCGCAGAGATAACACCTTCACCTGCAAAGCCTGCGCCCCAAACGAAGAGCGCACCTGCTGTGCTCCCTCCCTCGGTGCTCACTGCAGCCTGACCCTGCTCCCACCCTGGTGGGCAGCCCCTCCCCTCCATGTCTGAGATACAGTCAGGGACTCCCAGGGGCTCATGGCATGGAGGGACTGTCTCCCCACTGGCTGAACCGTGACCACGGTCGTGTGTGGAAACCACGGTCGTGCGTGGAAACCACGGCCCTCTGGGCACCTCCCGACTGCACAAGAGCCTGAATCACTCTAGCAGTGCTCCCAGTGCTGCCGCTGTGAAAATGCCGGTGCCTCCGGGGGCCAACACGGAACCCAGCCCTGGATGGAAGAGTCTCCAGAACTCTGCCCCAGTTCGGGCACCAGCCTGTGCCCCACGTGGCCCCCACCAGCTGAGACTCAGTGGGACCTGGCGGGGGCCTCCAAGGGCGAGACCCTCGTTGCCCACGTGACTCTCCCCGGCTCTCTATGAGACCGGCTCCCGAGCTCTCGGCCCCCAGCCCTGGCCCTGCCGCGTCCACCTGCACTCCTTGCCCGCCTGGCTCGGCACTGCCCGCTCGGGGGGCCTCGGGCCAGTGCTCAGGGACTGTGTCCACCGAGTGCCCACAGGCAGGTCTCTCCTGGGGGCGGCCGGGCAGCTGTTAATAAAGACCACGGCTGGGCCACCAGGCGCTGCTGTGTGAGGGCTGTGAGGGCCGCTGCTCTGCGGCGCCTCTGAGCAGTGCGGTGCCCGTGTCTGTCCTTAATGGTCTCATCAAGACCCCGCGGGCCTATCCCAGGAGCTGGCGGCCGTGAGTCACCCTTAGATGAGTTTTAGTGCCAGCACCGTGTCCAGCTTCAGAACACCCCCAGCAGGAAGGAAGTTCCCTCTCTTCTAGCGGTACCTTTTATGTAAAGTGCACAAATGGACATTCGTCAGGTGTCCGGCCTGTGACCCCCAGGAAGGGCGTGCGCTGCCCCCAAACCAGGCGGCAAGCGCTCCGGGACGGGGCAGGGATCGGTGGCTCCGTGCGCCCCTAAGTTCAGCCCGCAGAGGGGCGCGCTGCGCCCCGCTCCTGCACGCCTCCCCGCTCGCCCGACCCCCCGCACTGCTCTCCGGGAACTCCCCGGGCCTGGATCCCACCCGGCCTCTCAATGATCACGTTTGCAAGGACGTGTCTGCAGCGGCTGCGTCCTGGCCTGTCGCAGGATACTGCGTTATCACCCGTGAACTGGGCACCTGGGGGAGAGCGAGCCGGGGATGGAGCCGGAGCCTCATCCCAGGGCACCCGTGTGACTTCCATGCATAGGTGTCGGTCTGTGGGCTTTAACATTAAAATTAATATTAATTTAATATTAAAGTGGGGTGGCCACTTGGTGGCAGCCAGGGAAGTGGCACGAATCCTTCTGAGTGGGAGGAAGCCAACGGCAGCAGCCTCGTAACCGAATTATCTCCACGGGGAAACTTGATCGATACACGTGACACGGAAAATGAAGGGGCCGATCCGCAGGCTCGGTGACCTGGGCAGATGATCCACTCTGCTGATCTAAGGGTTTAAGGGAGGGAAGGAAGAGGAGGCTGGCACAGAGGATCAGGGAGGAAGGGCGAGGAGCAGGGCTGCTCAGGGCCACCTGGTCCCAGACAGGTGCTGGCGTTCCCTACCCCAGCGTCCTACACCGTGTGCTCTGGTGGTCTACTTATAATGATAATGCTCAAGGCCCACCTCCCAGGTTAACATCAGCGGTCACCTGACCTCTCCTGCCTCTGCCTAGCTGACTCGTCCCTGCCCGTCTGTGGTCGCTAGGATGACGTTCCCCACGCCATCCTCAGAGGTCAGGGCGAGCCCAGCGCCAGGCGCAGAGCGGGGAAGCTGCCTGTAGGCACTGCCGGGGAGCCCAAGCGACTGGCATGGAAGAGGTGATGGAGGCCAGGGCCAGGGACGTCCCGGCCCAGCTGCGCTGGCTGTGGCCCTAGGCTAGCCACCCCGAGGGTCTGGGCCATTGAACAGGCCTCCTGGCTCTCCGGTGCGAGTACTTGCTGCCCCCAGTCAGTGACGGCTGCCAGGAGGGGGAGGACAGGCTGGCACCAGCTGACTGCCATGGCATGTGATGAACTGAGTCCACAGCAGGAAGAAGTGCGGACCGGGCACAGGAGTCTGTCCCGGCCTTGAGGAGCGGCCCTCTGGCGCAGGAGAGGAGAATGTCAGACGTAACAGCAACAGAGAGAAGAACATGGTTAAGAGCCACAGAGGAGGGGCGGCGGGATGCGGCCCCTCGCTGGATGAGCCACAGAGCCAATGCTGGCTGGGCCGGGCCTGAAAGGGCAGGGTCCCAAGTGGCAGAGCCAGCCATGTGGGCCGAGAGTGATGTGAGTGAGACACAGGTTCAGGCCACGAGGGCTGCCATTCCTGGTCTACTATGTGCCGGGCACCGGATCTACTCAATGAGGATGCAGGGACCAGTGGGCCTACTTCACAGATGAGGAAACGGGGGTGCGGGCCGTGGAACCATGCCAGTCTGCCTACATGGTGCCCTGTACTGGAGTGCTGGTGAGCTACGGAGTAGGGGTGAGGCCGGGGGCCCATGCAGGGCCTCCCAGGGCTATGAGGAGAGGTCAGGATGCTGTGTCCACCAGGCCTGGACAAGGGAGGCCCCAAGAGGCAACCGGCAGAGCTGAGAAATTCCTGAGCTGGGATGACATCATGGGGAGGGGAGGGGCCCGGACAGACCCCCTCCCTCCAAGCCCTTCCCACCCGGCCGGCCCTCCCTGCCTCCTGACATCTGGAGGGCTTCGAGCTCCCTTCCTCTTCCCACGCCCCTGCGCCCCCACCTACGGGACGCCGGCGGGGACATCAGCTGGCGTACTCTCTGGCTAACGGGCCTCTTTCTGAAAAGGCAAGGCGAGCCGAGTGTGCTTCTGGGGAGGCGATGTGCGTGGTGCACCGGTTGTCCCAGGCCACCTTCTCTTGACGCGTCCGTTCCCTCCCAGAGGCCTTCTGTGGCCCCTGGTTTCACCAGGACACTTGGGACAGGTTCCAAAGCCTGGGCCCTTGGGGCCTCGCGAGTTCTCGATGACGAACTGCTTGCTGACGGGCGGGGCGCCCACCGGCTCTGAGAGCAAAGGTCACAAGACGTGGGGCCACCACTCCGGGGGTGAGGAAGAGGTGCCACCAAAGTAGAGGACACAGAAACGTCATCTGTGCCCAAGTGAACCTTCCTGCCCCTCGGGGTGGAGCAGAAGGACGAGAAGACGTGTGAGCAACAGACTCAAGGTCCTGGCACCAGTGACGCCTCATCCGTCGCAGGTGTAAATATCTGTACGTTAAGTCACCACCCCTTTTGGTAAACCCCACGGAGGGAAGGGTTCTGACAAGTCAGAACTTCCTTAGGCATACTGGGAATTCTGCAATTTCCCCAGATTTGCCGGTCCCCCTCATGCCTCAGGGCGCACACTTCCTCTCCTCTCAGAGATCAAAACTCAGTTTTCTAAACAGCGGCTTGATGGAACAGAGCAGTGGAAGCGATCTGCCAGGAAAAGTCTCCTGAAGTTACGTTCCACACGGAAGCTCCAAACTGGGCACCGTGGCCACCGGATCAGGCCCTGGTGGGCAGACACGCACCCGCAGCCCCACTTCCGCATGCGGGGTGGCGGGGCCTCCCTGGGAAGCTAGTCTGGGTGCCAAGAGACAGTGGCTCTGAAAGTCAGGGCGTTCTCTCCGCAGAAGGGGCAGTGGCGGCTGAGACGCTGGGTCCAAAGCAGAGCCGGAGGCCCCCCGGACTGCAGGGACGTGCCAGCTGCTGGTCTCCTAGCCAGACGGGGCTGGCTGTTGTCTGGGGCGAGAGCCAGGAAAGCTTGCAGAGGAGCCTGGCATGGGGGCCCCAGGCGGACCTGGCCTCTTGCCGTCTAGAGCCCCGCAGTTTTGTGCCACCCGCAGGACCGGCTGTTTAGGGCACGTCCCGGGCGGGCTCGAGCCTCCCACCGCCCTGCACCAAGTGTGTCTCAGGACTGCTCGGCTCCCGGCCCCTCGAGATGAAGAGCGGGGCTCCCTGGCTAGTGCGGGGAGACCAACGCTTTGCCGTCGGGAAGGCGGTGAGCTGAGTGCCCCGTGAAGTCCCAGCTGCCACTTCCCTGCCTGACAGTGCTGTTCAAATGATGGGGGAAGGCCCTCAAAGTCACCTTTCTGGCTTAGTCCAAAAGTGTGAGCTAGCCATGGCCAGGGCACCGGGAGCAAAGCAAGAAGCGAGCATCGGGAAGAAGGGACTTTAGAAGGAAGCAGTGAGGCAGATGGGGAAAATCACTCAGGGACAGTCAAGGCTGAGCGATGAGTCAGATGACAAAGCTCTGGGTGTGGCCGACCCCAGGATACGAGCCGTACGGAGCTGAGGCCTGGTCCTCAGACCTTGACCTCTGCTTCTGCAGCAATGCAGGCGGAGTAGCCAAGGAGAGGCTCCCACATGCCAGATGCCCAGGAAGCTACCCCTTCAGCTCTGGCTAAAAGGATTTTTCTTCACGGACAGTGAAGTCCCTGCCCCTCACCCCCACACGGTCACACGGCTTTCCTGATGAGGCTCACAACACCTAGGAGTCTATCACGAGGGCCCTGCGTGCCTCCTCCACGTGCCTGAACCGGACTCTGCTCATTCCTCCCCAGGACTCCAGGGAGCCTCCACACTGGCCTCCCTCCCCGGGCCTTGCTCCTGCCTGCTGTCCAGGACCCTCAGTGAGTGAAGTCAGGGCCTGCCACCCTCTCCAGGCACCTGCCCGGGCTTTGCCTGCAGCCCCCAGGAGGCCCCCCTGCCCCCAGTCCATCACCCCAGCCTAACGGCTGCCGGGGTCTGAGGCCGCAGCTGCTGTAGGAGCCCCCGTGCCGCTCAGAGTGCTCTCCAGGCCTAGCTCCGGATGCCACCTCTGTCCCTAGCTGACGGCACACTCCAGGGTGCAAGGACCACGCGTCTTGCTTTCTGCCTGGAGCCAGCACACCCCTGGCTTTGGTAGATACCACGTGACCGGCTGCTTCCTTTCAGGGCTGCCCCTTCCTCAGCTCCCAGAGGAGTGGCTAACAAAACAGGTACAGTGGCACGGGAAGACCCACAGGCAGTTGCAAGGTGCCACCTCTTGAGGCTCTGGTCCCTGCCACCACAAGTTACAGAGCTGGCCTCAGCCCTCCTCGAGGGAAGTGCTTGTCCCTCCCTGAGAGGTGACTCCGAGGTCCTAAAAGACGGAGGAACGGAGGAGTGCGGAGCTCACCCTGCCTGGCCCTGGCTCCACGTGCGTGGTAGGGGCACAGAGCAGGCTGACTGTCGGCCCGTGGGGGGCTCGGGCTGGCCCCCCAGTCCTTCCCCTTCCCGTCCGTCTGGCCAGGAGCCACAGGACTGAGCACCCTCCGGTGCCCTGTGGGGGGGGGGGGCACTGACCTCCGGTCCCAGTCCTGGCTCTTCTCGGGACCCTCCCAGTTTCCTTGTCAATGAAATGGAGTATTGGCCCAGGTTGAACTGTAAAGACCGGCAATCCTCGGATTTCCATGAAGATGCCGGGTTTCCCCACAAGGAAGCAGAAGCTGCTTAACAAAACTGGCCCTCGCTTTCACCCCCAGTTCACCAGCTCCCCGGCTGATCTCACAGAATCTGGGGGAGGAAGTGGCCCTGCTGGGGGCTGGGGAAAGCCGGCTTCTGGCTCAAACACCTGGCTTGTAGAGGAAGGCAGGCCAGCAGGAGCGGAGAAAGAGTCACGCGGCACAGATGACAGTGTTCTGCCGTCCTGTCATCCGGGAGGCAGCACGAGGAAGGGAAAGAGCCACCGAGACGGCCAGCAGCCATCCGGCCCAGCTGCAGCTGGAGCAACTAGCTTCGCCTTCTGAACAGGATAACAGGCCCAGGAGGTGAAGTGCCTTGCTCAGGGCCAGGCAGGGCAGGGCACACCTGCAGGGGTGTGTGTGGCGGGGGGTACGGGGTGAGACCAAGCTAAGCGGAAGGGGTAACTGAGCCCCAGAAGTGTTAAATCGCCCAACTCCAGAGGCTGCCCCAACTTCTCTGGCGTGTTTCCTCATTTTCTTTTCTTTCCATTTTTTTTCCCCAAGTTTCTTTATTTTGAGAGAGAGAGAGCACAAGTCAGGGAGGGGCAGAACAAGTGGGAGAGAGAATCCCAAGCAGGCTCCGTACCACCAGTGCAGAGCCTGATGTGGGGCTCAAACCCACAAACAGTGAGATGATGACCTGAGGCCAAGTTGGACGCTTAATCGACTGAGCCACCCAGGCGCCCGTTTCCTGGTTTTCAGAGGCCACCTGGGTGTCAGGGCTCTGGGTACGAGGCTGCAGACCTGAATTCAAGGGCCGGCTCTGCCCTGAGCCTTCTTGAACTCGACACAATCAAAACCCATGGCTCACGGCTGACATGAGGCCAAAGCTCCCAACACTAAAGAGCCCTGTGCGAGGACCAGGGGTGCGCCAGACTGGAGCTCATCTGGGGTGGGGGTGGGGGTCCACGAGTCTCCCTCAGGCAGAGCCCTTCCCGCGGCACAGCGCTGCTGACCTGGGGAAAGCTGGCGGGACCTCTCGCACCCGCCGCTGACGGTGGCTCTGCCCACCACACACCCCGGGAAAGGGAGAAGTCAAGCCACGGGCCCGACCAGGGACCCAGCAGACGGGTGGGGGCTCGGGCCGTTAGCTCACTCTGCCTCCCCCGGGACAGGTGGGAGGAGCCAGGCCTGCCGATGGGGACTCTGAGCCGGGCCTGGTCCCAGCCGGCGCTCCTGACTCTGCAGACAGGTTTTAACCAACTGCCAAGATGCCAGCAACTGCCTGACGCCGGTCTCCTTGAAGGAGGCCACACATGGGACTCAGGGGAGGGCTAAAACGCCTGGATGCACGGCCGCCGGTGCGCTCTCTCTTCTGTCTTGGTGACGACGCAGGAGGGCTGCGGGTCACACAACTGGGAAAGTCAATTTCAGATGAAAATTTATAAAAAGAAACACCCAACCCACAAACAAATGTGACAAATCTCCCGAGCCCTGCCAGGTCGGGCAGTGCCAGCCCCGCTTCGCTCGGCGGGTGCTGTGGGGCGACCACCCACGGCAGGGTGGCGGAGAGTCTGGCCTGTGGGCGCACCGACGACCCGGGTGTTCTGCGATTTCCTCTTTCACCGACGGCAGAGCTGACGTAAGAGTCGCTCTTCAGGAAGACACGAGAGGGGAGCCTGGAAACCCTGCTTGAAAGGCAGGGACATGACGTCCGTATCAGACACTGTGAGTGCAGCTGACCAACGAGGGGCTGGGCACCCAGGCACAGTCTCAGTGAGGGGCCACATGGACCCCAACCACGACGAGCCAAGGTGACGGAGGAGTCAATCTAAGAGCCCAGCATCCCTGGCCTCCTGGAACACAGAGGCCGTCTCTCCCATGTCTAAGATCCCTTCCGGTCTAACTAATGAGAAGCCACCTCTTCCAGGAAGCCCTCCGGATTCTCCATCACCTGCCTCCTTACCTAGGGAGGAGCAATGTGGCCACTGGCCACCTCTCTTATCACACTCCTGGCACCTCCTTTCTCAAGCTCTTCAGACCTCACCTTGGACCAGGCTCACTCAAGCAGTGTTTCCTGTTCTGTGAAGACACTGCCTCATTCCCACCTCTTTAGGGAGCTCTGCCCACTGGACTGTGACCCCGAAGCGAGCAGGTTCATACAGCGCTCTGCGTGGCAGGGGACACAGGAGCCAGCTGGATGGCGGACCCTCTCGGTATCCCCAACTTCCTTTTGTTGTCCGCCTGTGGGAAATCAGGTCAGGCAGGCACTCTGAGTGGAGGCTGCCAGGCTAGGTCCCAGCTCCACCCAAGGTCTGCCCACAGCTGACTCCCTCACCAGACAGCAAAGGTTCGGGGAAAATCTGCAAAGAAAAAAATCGGAGCAAGCCAGGCCCAGGCTGGTTCACACGCAGAGGACCCCACTCCTGGAATGGCAATGGTTTCTTATCGACAGGAACCCCCGTGAGAACCACAAGTCTGTGGTTTGGGAGCATAGGACCCAGAAAGGAAGGCGGACAGACAAACAGCCTCTAGAGACCAAACAGAAACACGCCAGACTGGAGCTGGGGAGGCGGGGCCCGCACACGCTCGGGGTGCCGTGGGGTGCTGTGAGGACATGGCTCCAGGCGGAGGCTCTGAGTGGGTGCTGAGGAATGCACCCTCACCTGGCTCTCCTGCTCGCCTGTCCTATCAGGGTGGTGACAACAGGCTTGGCAGGCAAGTGACTCACAGCCACAGTGGCCCATGGTCACCAAGACCAGTTCCTTGAGGCGTGGCTACCAAAGCACCCGGGCAGGTGCTGACCCCGGGACAGCACGGGGCAAGCAGGGAGAGGTGAAGCCATCAACAGCTCTCAGTGCGGCAGACCGACCCTGCACTGTGAGCCACCGACATTCTGTCCCCCTGCCTGGCCACTCCCTCTCCCTACGCACACCCCCATTCTCCAGGGGCACCCGCCCTGCTGACTGCAAAGTCAGTCGAGGGGACTCAGAGCTGGAAGGGGCCTCAGAACCACTGTGCAGCCAGCTCAGCACTGGGCAGCAGGGCCGGGGAGGGGGTGCCCGCGTCAGGCCGGCAGTTCCGGTGGTCGCAGGGGCAGACTGCTCCTGGCCCCCAGCTGCCATCCACCCTTCTAGCAAACAGAGCAGGTGGGCCCGTCCTTCCTCAGGATGCACGGTCAGGCCTTGTGCACGCGCGTGCGCACACACAGTCGCTGCCATCATCATCGGTGCCCTGGCAGTGGGTGGGCACATGGGGACCCTGCTGCAGGCCACGGACGGAGAAGGGCTGCTCTCAGGGGCCCCTTCTGCTCCCTCAGGGCTCATCTTCGTTCCTGCAGTGGCACCTGGGACAGCCTCGTCCCCCTCCCCGTCCCCAAAGACCAACTTCCAGCGGGCGGTGCGCCTGCAGTGGGGAGCTGGGCGGCCGGCAGGGCTCTGGCTCCCACTAGGTGCGGGGACAAGCAACACCCGCTGAGAGAACAGATACTGTTGAGGGTGCGCAGCCCGCCCTCCAGGAGCTCCCGGGAGGGCGCTCTAGAAACAAGCCCCCTGACTCCAGGCAAGAACGCAGACCCTTCTGAGCCTCAGTTTCCTCAACTGTACAGCGGGAGGCAGGGCCAGCGTGGTGTGAGACTCAGGTGTCAACGTGCTTTAAGAACCAGAGACTAACCCACACACGTGCGCCTGCGCCTGCGGGACACGAGGCCCCAGGAACGGCGGCCAGGAGGGCTGTGTGCAGGGCTCCTCGACTCACACAAGGTCCAGAAGCAGGATCTGCCCAGTGGCCTGCGTGACGGGGGCGGTAAAAAGCCCGTGTTTCTGGGGAGGCGTCCTCTGAGCGCCCCGCAGCCCACTCCCCATGCCCAGATGGGGACAAACCTGTCTCCGAAGGGCCCGTCTGCTACCTCTTCTTTGGCAACAGGAGCCCTGGCTGAGGGGACGGACACGGGACGCTGACCCCAGAAATCTCACAGCCCCGACCCCACCTGTGGGACAGGGCGGGAACGGGGCACGGGGACGGAAGGACAGTGGGCAGCACAGCCCCGATGGGGGGAGCGCCTGGCACACAACTGCTCCCCCAGTCTCCAGTCCGCCCTCCTCACCCTGCTCGCACCCAGCCAACCGACCCGGCCTGCTGGCCAGCCCTGACCGCCCCCAGGAGGACTTCTACCCTCCGTCCCGGCTAATGGGATTCGTGCCCCCAGGCCCCCCACTCCGAAGAGCCCCGTTCTCCCCAACCTTCCAGATGGCGCCGCTGTGCGCACCCAGGCCGCACTTCTGCCCAGTGGATGGGATTTCACCCCCAGGACGTGGGGCCGGGGTTGTGCTGCGTTTGCCAAGATGGCCGTGCGATTCCGACTCA
>PJEM01019217.1:0-16562 GCA_004023845.1 Helogale parvula
GAATATCAAATAACCCAATTTAAATATATCCAATTTTACTTGCCAATGACACCTCAATAAAAAAAGATCCTGATCTAGAGTGAAATGATATGAGCATTGCTACCTTTATGTGGCTTCTAGCAATAGGATGTGAACGCCAGGGCGCTGACACGGCAAGAGGTGTACACATCTAAAGGACCCAGCAACCAGAGAGAGGGGCAGCTGGGGATGTGGGGAACGTGTCCCCGATGAAGCAGACTGCTGGAAGAGAGGGGCGGTGAAAGGTGACAGGGCACCTGAGGGTACTGGAGGAGATCACAAGAAGACTGCCAGGGGCTTTGCCCAAAAACATGGTTTGAATTTTATTTTACTTCTTTTAATGTGTATTTATTTTTGTGAGGGGAGAATGAGTAAGGGAGGCAGGGAGGGAGGGAGAGAACAAGAGAGAGACAATACCAAGCAGGCTTTGCACTGTCGGCACAGAGCCAAATGCAGGGCTCGAACTCACCAACATCATGCGACATCATGATCTGAGCTGAAATCTAAAGTCGGGCGCTTAGCCAACTGCGCCACCCAGGCACCCCACGAATTTTAACATCTCGTATGTGGATTAAGGAACCAGATGGTCATCCACTGTTGAGACCAAGTATAAGAAATATGTCAAAGTACAAGGGAAAAAATCAGAGGAAAGGAGAAGAGACTGCATGGATAGATCTAGGAGACGTAATTTTTGATGAAGAGGATTTCCAGAAGAGAGAAAACAACCTATTAGGAGAGAGTAACGGGCATCGCATTCCCCCTCAAGCAATTAGAAACCCAGACAAATACGTAATGCGTGTTTTAGACCTTGGATAATGGCTCGGGACTGCCAGTTTCGTCTCAACCCTTTCAACTCTAGTATATGCATCTTTTTAGGATTTTGTGGGACAAAATGGGAAGCGCTCCCTGCTGCGCCCACCGTGCAAAGGTTGTTTCAGAAAAAGCACTCGTACAGCGATTGGAATTGCAGACTGAACAAGTCATCTTCCCACTGAGCATTATTTTTACTTCAAAGAACAAATGACAAACTCGGTTGGTTGTTCAGACATGGACATGTGGTCGGTGTTTCCTTGTTACCTAATTCTCAAAACTAATGCTGTTTGTTGCCAAGGATAAAAATTGAGTTTTCAAGAGAAAATCATATTTCGGGAAAACTTGTATCAGCCACTCTGACCTCCCTCAGCCAGAAACAGATAATATAACCAGTCCTACATTTATCAATGAAATTCAATTTGTAGGTAAAAATGTTCATTTTCTGAGCCAGTTACTCTCCTGATAACAAAGCCAGACAAAGACATAACACACACAAAAAAACTTTTTCGGGATAATAGCCTCATGAACATGGATACAAGCATCCTTAGCAGAATATTAGCTAATCAAATCCAGCAATAGGTAAAAACAATAATACGTCACGATCAAATGGTATTATGTCCCAGAAATAAAGAAAGCACAAAAGAATTTTAAATACCATTGATTCTCATTCTTCGTAGTATTTATGTTTGATAAGGTTGCTGCCGACACTGATGAAGCAAATCCTGAACCATTGTTCTTGAGGGAAGTAACATGGCTGGTTCCCCGCCAGCTTCTGGCCACATCCTTCTCAACTAATCAGTATGTAACCCTGTTTGTGGGTGATTCCGTTTGAGGAAACCTCTTTTTACGTATATTGTTGACTCCCTCGCCTTGGACTCATGACCAACAGCACCACGGCTCATGCCTAAATGAAACTTTAACACAGATATTTCCTCTATAAAACTGATCGCAGTGCTCTTGCACTTAGGAATGCTAGACAGCAGGTCAGCATCATGTCTGGGGATCATTTTAAACAGAAGCACCAAAAAAAAAGCAACAACAACAACAAAGCCCAGGGGACATGTGTCTACACTGGAAGGCGGAATGTAGCTTTGTTCGACCTTGGTTGGAAACGTGCACATCAGGTGACAATTTGGGGCCACTATGAACGTGTCTGTGAATGAGTATTGATTTTGGGGTTAGCCATAATTGTAGCATTTAAGAAAATTCACAGATGCAGAATCTGGAAATAATGAGTACTGACTGCAGGAGTAGAAGAAAATGTCCATGAGTCGAAGAAACGTGAGTCTGCAACTTAAAGAGCTCCCTGGGGGCACCTGGGGGGCTCAGTCAGTTAAACATCTGACTCTTGATCTCAGCTCGGGTCATGATCTCATGGTTCATGAGTTCAAACCCCACATGGGGCTCTGCGCTGACAGTGTGGCTCCTGCTCGGGATTCTCGCTCTCTCCCTCTCTCTGCCCCTCCCCTGCCTGTGCTCTTACTCTCTCTCAAAAATAAATAAATAAACTTTAAAAATCTGTTTTCATAAGTAAATAAATATTTTTTTTTAAGTTTTCAGGAGTGAAAAGTGATTTTTTAAAAAATATTCGGTTTGCAAGATCGCTTTAACTTTCGTAAACAAATTTCCCACCTAGGCGGCAGTGTGTTCGGAGCCCATCATCATTTTCTGTGCCCTCCCCCCAAAACCGTGTCAATTATTTACTGATGCAAAACTTTCACCCATAAAATGACTGAGAATTGAGCCTTAACTTCCGATTAACTTGTGTGAATCCGGAAAATTCCATGAACTGCATTGCATCCTCTTGGACCAGGGCTAGAGAAGGGAGATGCCAGGTTTGTCTGAGCTTCCCCAGTTACCCCTAAAGTAGAACTTTGTAAAACTGTGTCACCACCACTTCTAAAAATTTAGCAGAATTAGAAGAAAACACTAACGAAGTTTCACCTTTTGGAAGAGTTCTGCTAGTGAATCCTACTTCCCATTACGTTTTGGCTTGTGAAGGCCCAGGGCACAGGGACGGCCGTGGGGACATACATGTAAATCAGTCTCTCTGACTGCCACCCTGCACTGAACCGTGTGTCGTGTTTTCCAGTCACCTTTGTAATACTGACGTCAATCGTTTGAGGGAAATTATTCAGATTTTATTCTTGAATCTGTGGTGACAAAACATTAACCGAAAGATCTGTTTGGACGCTTCCTCTGACCACCCCCCACCCCAAGCTGTTTGCTCACATTAACAAATTAAAGTGCCTGAAGGATGATTCATCCTTTACCTCTATTTACCTGAACACTGAAAAATCCCTGTTGTACTGATTTTCTTATAATAAGCCTTTTTACCTCTGTGTAAAAAATACATATACAAGTGTATGATGTACATTTTAGTTCTTAACTTTTTTTATGGTTTCTAATATGTCTGACCAATGTAGCCACTTCTTTAAGATGTACCATGTAAATGTAAACACAAATAAAATAAACACTACCAAAAATAAAATAAAATAAAATAAAAATAATAAAATAAAAAATACTCGGTTTCTACCCATTCCAGAAACTTGGTCATGTCAAGTCAAATAAGCAATCAGATAAAACAACTATGAATTATATCTTTTCTTTTTTTTTTTTAAGTTGGATTTGACTCTAACTGGAAAAAATTTTGAAATGAAGTTAACTGAATTTCAGGTCACTTCAGAATCCTATAAATCTCTCTCCTTTTTTAAAAAAATGTTTTTTATTTTATTTTTGAGAGACAGAGAGAGACAGCACAAGCAGGGGAGGGTCAGAGAGAGAGGGAGACACAGAATCCGAAATAGGCTCTAGGCTCTGAGCTGTCAGCACAGAGCCCTTCACGGGGCTCGAACCCACGAACCGTGAGATCATGACCTGAGCCGAAGCTGGACACTTAACCAACTGAGCCACCCAGGCGCCCCTAAATCTCTCTCCTAAGTAGAGATGAAGCACTAAAAAAAATGGGCTTAGATAAAAAAGAAGCATTTCGTAACAGAGATGAGGGTAAAATTCTGAAATGGGAGAAGGAAGGAAAACGTGCACTCTGTCTTCTAGACACTGACAGGTTTGCGTGAAATAAACCTCGGACGGAGAGCGCTGGATTGGGAGGTCTGGGGCCCTGCGATTCCGGGACCTTCCGAGCTGCCTTACGGAGTAAACGGGGAGGAGGTCTGGTCCCACTAGGAACTCAGGCAGCCTGGTTTACGTATGTTTTATATATTAAAGTTCCAAGTAAACTTGCATTTGATAAAATAGTTTCACTGCTTTGAACAAACAGAACAGGAAAGGGAGAAATTGAAAACCACTTACAATCTGATCACCCAGCCTTTGGAACAGGAAATACCGATTTTTTTTTTTTAAGAACAATGCAGAGCAAGTGTTGCTTCACACGGCAGGCAGCGAATTGGCGGAACCTGTTTCCCTCGGAGGTGTCAGAGATCGGAAAACACCGCAGTCCGTGTCCCTTGCTCACCTGTTTACTGAGCGCCTACTCTGTGCCAGGGTCACAATGTCAATAAACTATGCACAACCTGTCCTGCACGGAGCTTATAGTTTTAAACAAAGCTGAAAGAAAACCATGAATAAAGTCCGCGATCAGCAGAGGAAAGAAGGGGGATGTCTTCCCACAACACATCCGAGTCTAGAGTGCGGGCTTCAGGCTGCCGGAGGTTACCACAGTCTGGCTCACTGTTCTTATGGCTGAAGCACCGAACACTCCAGAAGCAGATAGTTCTGGCAGTGTTGGAACCGGAGCCAGCCCTGGACAAGGGTGTTAGGCTGGTCTGGTTTATCTTGAGTTGACTCAGCTCTGCTTCTTCCTCCCAGATAGGCTTCTGTCCCATCACCTCCTGGCTTGGCCGTTCAAGGCCCCTGCAGGTGAGGATTTCTGGGGGTCTTACTCTCCAGGGCACTTGCATCTCGGTCTGGGGTTCTGGAAGCCTGCTTGACAAGTTTCAAGCCTCAGCGGAAAATCTCTCTGCTTTGCTTGCAGACACCATGACCGTCCGAGGGGGTCATCCCGTTCTGAGCAATGCTCTCGAAGCGACCCTGCAGCTGCATCATGTCCCCTGTGACGCTGGGATGCTGAACAGAGGCCCGGGGCCTTACCGGAACCAAACACACAGTGTCGCTTGTGAACCCCGTGTGGGGGGAGAAGCAGCCATCCCAGGGCCCCATCCTCGCTTTAAGCTGTCATAGTCCTTCCCGAGAAGCCTTGTCCCGTCTCCAGCCCTGAACCGGCTCCAGTACCACTTCCTCTCCCTACTGAAAGTGATGGAAATGCCCCGCCAAGTTCATGACTTAAACGAGTTTCTCTGTTCCCCAGCGATCAGACTGGACTCTGATTCGATTTCCAGAGGCAGAGAACATAGAGCAGTCAGCGCTGTGCTTAATACAGTGGAAGTCATTCCGTGTCTGCCGGCCACCTGCGGAGAGGAGAGAAGCTGGGGGGTTGAAGGGGGCGAGGGGCTGCGGAGAGAGAACTCTTGTCATCCCAGAAGGGGACCTGTGTGCCTTCACTTAAAGCTGCGGCCACCTCAGACAGAGGGCGGCCTTCCCCAGAGACTAAGGCGCCGAGGCCCTTTCTCAGCTCCCTGGTGGCAGCTGTCCCCTGACCCGCACCACCACACCTGCCAGCTCTCCTCGGCCCGGCACATCTGTCCCCCTGGTCAAGGATGTAGCCGCCTGTCTCGCTCCTCTCCCCACGGCTGATACCTTTCCAGTCTGACAGTTGGCCTGTGGTTCCTGCTTCTCAATCCCTTCCGCACCGACAGTAGCCGGCCCGCGAGGCCCTGAGCCAGTGCCTGCCTGGCCCGCTGTCGGGCCTCTGCAGGCTCCCTCCCGCTCAGGCGCTGTCTGCGCCTCCCCTCACCCCCTTCCACCCACAGGCTGGCCAAACCCCGCAGCTCAGGCGGGTCCTCACGTGGACAGGGCTGACGCACCGGCTTGCTCACTCTCTCTTGTGTTTTCTCTATAACGTAAGTATATGCTGGAGAGGCTCGAGGGCCATGGGGAGGGCTGGCTCGCCCTGGCCAACAGCCAGCTGACCCCAGGCTTGTAGCTGAGCCGGTCAGGACCGGCGAACGGTCAGCCTAAACCGCTGACCCCAGAACTGCGCTAAATACAGGGTAAGGGTTTTAAACCAACTGGAGTTTTGGGTGTGGCATAACACTATCTGTGCGGTCAGTGACTGCTAATACTCACCAGCACGGTGTTCAGTATTTAAATTAAATTTTCTTCCATTTGTATGTTCCTTCGCAGTTTTCTGTTTTTATTATTATTTAAAAAATTTCTTTTTACATTTAAGTATTATTGAGAGACAGAGAGAGACAGAGCACAAGTGACGTAGAGACAGAGAGAGAAGGAGACGCAGAATCCGAAGCCGACAGGCTCCAGGCTTCGAGCAAGCTGTCAGCACAGAGCCCAATGCGGGGCCTGAACCCACGACCTGCGAGATCATGACCTGAGCCGAAGTCGGTCGCTCAACTGACTGAGCCACTCAGGCTCTCTGTTTTTATTATTGACCTCTGTGCAGTTCATCTCCTTCAGAGCAAGTGAGCCACATCCTCAAAGTCTTACCCCTTCCCTACCATCCACCAGCATTAAAAAAAATGCCTAATACAGAGCTTTGAAAGAATAGCTCAAAAAAACTATTGGAAGAAATAGCTCATAAGTAAAAACTACTTACTGAGGATCAACAAGTACTTAATGAGTTTGAAAAGGGGGCCTGACATTTCTGGTAGAAACATATACCAGATGTAGAAATATATAAGGGGATAGAAATATATAACCTACAGCCTTTGCTCTCCAGTAGCTGAAAATGTTACACTAAGGAGAATAAACCCGGGTCATGTGGAATTATCAGGAAAGAATGCCATGCGGGTCTGCATGACAAAAGCTAGATACTAAATACGAGTTTCAGGAGGAGCACGGGGCTTGGGCGAGGAGGAGGCTGTTTTCTCAGCAGTGATAAGGAGGGAGGACGTGGTTTGGGAAGGGCAGGATCAGTGAGATCAAAGATGTGGAAGCAGGAGTAAGTTCCCGGACATTGACTATGGCGTGAGAGACTGGGTCTGTGCCGGAGACCATCGCGTTAATGCAGAAGTGCCTGTTGGTGACCAGGAGGGAGAGAAACAGAGTTTGAGGGTCAGATTTCCTTAGGGAGTTTGTAGAGCACACAGCAGCCAATGAGAGGGCTGCTTTTGACTGTGAGCTGTCAAAATGCTATACCTTTGAGTAACTAAATCCAATCTTGGGTACTTATTCCCAAGCCAATAATTCAAAAGCGGAAAACTTCTATACACATAAAGATACTTTGTGACAAGGCCGTCACAGGAGAGAAAAAACTTTCAATACAAAATGTCTCCCAACTGACAATTGACGAAGCATAGCAACTTCAGGGAACATTCCACAGCTATTTTAATAAGATAGATGAAGAGAACAGATACCCAACAATGTGCTTGTAATGCAATGTTAACAAACTAAATTATATATGCTTAATAATTTTAGTAAAAGTATTCATATGGGAATATAATAAAAGGATACTTAACTAATGGAAATAGCCGTATCCAAGTTTGAGACAAATATTTAATCTTATAAAACACTGTATGATTTAAAAATGATACTAGCCATTTTTTCGAAACTAAAATGAGTTCTTCAGAAGAGATGACATAACAAAGATGGAAAAATTTGGTCAAACTGGCCTGGACATCTCTATATTCATATTTTTTGAGTAGTATATAATCAGACTACATTGTGATTTGATATAAAACATATTTGGAATCTTTATAAAAGATCTATAAATGTAATTCATTACAAGCACCGATTCAATGCCTCTGTGCCTTTCCTTTTAATTACTTGTTGCCTTTAATTAGTCTTTAAACACCCCTAAGAGACGCTGATGGC
Source organism: Helogale parvula (assembly GCA_004023845.1). Taxonomy (NCBI): domain Eukaryota; kingdom Metazoa; phylum Chordata; class Mammalia; order Carnivora; family Herpestidae; genus Helogale; species Helogale parvula. Next base: position 7,738 of record PJEM01019217.1, read on the forward strand.
ACAAGATGCCCCAGAACCATACCCTTGAACTGCTATTCCTGGTGATGAGTTCAGAGGCGCTGGTCCTACCCTTCTTGCTTATTTACAGGATTTAATTTAGATCCTTTCCTCCATTTAGACAGTTAGGATTCGCCTGGCCATTAAATGGGCTTTAATTCTGTGTCTACAGCACAGACCCACAAATGTGATGGTTACTGATAACAGATTTACCTACAGATAGGTACTGACTCGCAGGCACCATGAACTAGACCGTAACCCGATACTTCTCTCTCAACAAGCCTTCGATCTATGTAACTTACAGCCATCTGACTAACTCATCCTCCCCACTGGCTTAGAATCCAGACACGGTCACCACGTCCCGCTTCACACCGAAGGTTCCCTGCCTCACCATGTACTTGAGTCGAGGCGTCTGCCCACTGAACGCACACTTCTATCTGTGTTACTTCTAATTCATCTTTAATGTTTAAGATGACAGTTTTTATCACTTGTCCCTCGGATCAGCCTTTGCGTGCTGATTTCGGGTAACGCTGAGGACTGAATCACACTCCTGTCAGTCAGTGGGACCAGCAGAGGGAACCAAATGTCACAAAAGATTCAAAACAGCATTCTTCCCGAGACAGTCCTCTTAAAGCTGGGTTGGCTTTGTTTTGTTTTGTTTTTTCGTTTTTTTTCCTTTTTGGCCATTACAATATCATGATTCATAGTGAAATCAGAATTTATGTTAAGTAGTATAAATACATTTCCCGTAGCTATTGAGAGATAACCGTATCATTTTATTCTTGAATCGGTGCTTGTAATGAATTACATTTATAGATCTTTTATAAAGATTCCAAATATGTTTTATATTTTTAATTTTTTAAACATTTTTATTTATTATTGAGAGACAGAGAGAGACAGAGCATGAGCATGGGAGGGGCAGAGAGAGGGAGAGACACAGAATCCAAAGGAGGCTCCAGGCTCTGAGCGGTCAGCACAGACCCCAACGCAGGGCCCGAATTTACAAACCATCAGATCATGACCTGAGCCGAAGCCAGACGCTTAACTGACTGAGCCACCCAGGTGCCACTAGGTTCCAAATATATTTTAAAGATCAAATCTATAGGATCTGCTGACAGATCAGATGTGGGACAGGAGAGAAACAGAGAAGTCAAGTTTGACGCCAAAAGTTTTGGCCTACGCAGGTGAGTAAATAAAATTGCCATTAATCCCAGTGGGGAACCCTATAGAGAAAGTTTGATTTTCGGGGGGGGGGTCCGAGTTAGAAGCTCAGTTTTGAATTTGTGACATGTGGCATGCCTGGAAGACATTAATCTGAGAGACAGACAGAGCAGGTAGACGTACACTGTGGAATTAGAGGGCAGACTTGGGCCACGGATAGGAACTTAAACATTTGGAAGTCATCCGCATTCGAAGAAGGAAATGGAAGGAAACATTCTTTTTTTTTAAAGTTTTTTTAAACGTATTTAAGTAATCTCTACACCCCATGTGGGACTTGAACTCACAACCTCAAGATCAAGAGTCGCCTGCTTTTCCAGCTGAGCCAGCCAGGCGCTTTTGGAAGGAAAGCCTCTTAAGAACATACACGTGCAAGAGTCAGTACGTCTCTGTACACTTGCAACACGCTGCTCCTTCTCTTGTTTCGGAGAAAGCACAACAGGACATTTGTCGTGTGTCATTATCCAGCCCATCCTGTGGCTCGGGGCTTCAGGAGGTCCCTTACCACATGCGTAAGTCTTCTCTGCAGTCGTTATTTTGTCTGATAGGCTGCCTTCAAGAGTCTTTTAATCTGTAGGATGATATGGAAATTCTGCTATTTGTCGAGCAAACCTAAAACAGACCACACACACACACACACACACACACACACACACACACGCACCAATTACACTAAATGTAAATTTAAAAATATTTTGAAATAAGTCAGGCAGAGAAGGACAGATACCATATGTTTTCACTCATAAGTCTAACAGGAGAAACTTAACAGAGGACCATGGGTGGGGGGGGAAGGGTAAAAGAGTTAGTGGGAGGGAAGAAGATCATGAGAGACTCTTGAATACTGAGAACAAACTAAGGGCTGAAGGGGGAGGGGAAAGGAGAAGAGGGTGATGGTCATGGAGGAGGGCACTTGTGGGGAAGAGCACTGGGTGTTATATGGAAACAATTTGGCAATAAACTATAAAAAAATAAATAAATAAAAATAAAAATGCTTTAGTCTCACAAGTTCTGTCTTTGAGGTTTTCCAAAGCTACCAATCAGGGTAAAGGGAAGGAATGAGCTCTTCAGATAAATGGAAGGTGCTGGTGTTGATAAACAGGATGGTGAGCTACTCCTTATTAAACTATGTGAAGTCTGATTGAGCCAGAGACAAAGTCCTCTCATTCCATTGGTTCTTGGATCTAAGTTTATAGCATCAAAACTGAAGACCGGAAGTGGCCTTCAAGGACTGCACAGTTACCTAGAAGCCCATTCACTGTCCTGCCCCCAAGCCACACAGCAAGTGTCACTCCAGAATGAACTGTCTTGACTATCTCTTAGGATTATTGCAAGAAATCAAATAAGATGGGAAATGTAAGGAACAATTAAGAATGGAAAGCATTCTTCACATCTTTCTCAGTGAATCCAAACTTATCATTTCTATCCTACAAGTAAGGAGCCCAAGAGCATATAGAAGTTATCAGGAATTAACACATACTTCTTTAATATTTAGCAAATTCCTTTCAACATATCCACAGTTGCCCTTCATTCCTGACTTCCACATCACTTTGCTTCCTCTCCAAAACCTGGCAAATTTATTGGATTCCTGATGAGGTTACTCTTTGACTCCTAAACCCTCTGCCCATCCCATCCCTGACTGACGTGTGACCTTCTTTGACTGAATTATTGAAATCCAGTAATGGGTTTATTGCCTCTGATTGGTGACATTTGCCAATTGTGCTGTAGCATTTATCAAGTTCTTGTTAGCCTGGGCAAGGATACTTCCGGCATTGAGGTAAGCTCCACAAACTCATTTTTCTTAACTAGCATCAGCTCATCTCCAACAGTCCTGGCTAATAAGCTCCTAATGAGTTTGCCCTGAAGTACATAACAAAAAGAAATACACAGAATTAGTGAGTATTTAGCGAAGTTGCAAGGTGTTGAACTTTCAGAAAAGGATATCACAGAGTCCCATTTCCTACAGAAGAGAATGGAGTGTGGAGGAGTTGCTTTACCCCTAGGGGTTTCCTATCCCCCTTCCCTTAACCCTAACCACCGGTCATGTCTGCATCTAAGATGACTTCTGATAAATGTGGAGCCCAAAAGAAGAAAGGCATTCATGTCCGCCGGTGTGAAATGCTCGGGGAGTTGACTGACACCCCAGAGAAATCTCAAGCTGTTCTTTTTACTTTCCTGTTCAGGTAGCTTTAGAGAGTTTGAGAAAAGAGGCTTGCCTTACAAGGCAGAAGGTGTCATATTTTACTAGCTGCCGGGAAAACCACATAACCTCTTAACCTTGTGTTCAGGTACATCTTCAGTAAAATAAGGATGATAAAACTTTACCTGCTCCCAAGAACAAGGTATGGCCAGATGAATTCTGCCCAACATCTCCTCCAAGAATGAAAGGTGGGAGCCCCCTGGATTTTACTTGGTTGCTGTCCTGATTCAAGTACTCCCCTCTCTCATTTTCTAGACCGGGAGATCTAAAACTCCCTTTGACCACGGCCGGAGGAGTTTGGCTGCATTGTGGCAAAATGTACAGTTTTCATGCACAACCAGCCCATTTCCTCCAGTTTCGAAAGGGAAATGCCTCCATGATGAACCCAAAACTCAACCCTCCTCTAGGTTCGAACAGAAAAGTGGTAGCTAGAGAAGGAAGCTGTAGGTGACAGCAAAGTGGCAGCGAAGAGAAGCTGTAAGTGACAGGATGGATTGCATGTGCACGTGGGTGCCGGTGCCTTCTTTCCGAAGCTCTGTCTTCCTCCACAGGGCTCCTCTGACTTTTATCTTGTTACGCCATCAAAGTTGGAAAATTAGCCCCCAAACATCCTGTGTTCCTCCTAATATCCACTCAGTCTCATTCAATTAGAACTTACTAAGAGCTTCTCCGTCCTAAAGGCTGGGCTTTGGGATAAAGGCCCCGGGGTAGATAGGGCTCAGTCCCAGCTCTCAGGAAACTCGCAGCTTAGCAGAGGAGGAAGCTGGGAAGAGGTTACAGTAAAAATGTGGGACGTGACATCCTGATCGCACACAAGGTGATGTGGGAACATCAGTCCTGTGGAAAACTTTCATGGAGGAAATTTTCTGCTGTGTGATATTTACCCCCCGAGAATCTGTGAGTGTCTCTGGTGTCGCACTCACCATCCTGTGTGTGGTTGTGAATCTTCTGGTCTCTTCCACCAGACTGTGAGCTCCTGGAAGGCAGTCTTATTCATCTTCATGTTCTCTGCACTTTGCCCAGTTCCTGGAATGTGGGAGGCCCTCACCCCAGGGCTGATGGGTGACTAAATGTGTCAGGAAAAATGCACTAAATTTCTCTTTTGAACAGCGTGGGCTAATAAAGTTAGAGAATGATAGAAAAGCAACGAAAGGAAGACACGGTGTCCAGGGGAGGCTTCAATTGTTGGAGTAAGCTTGGAAGTCTTGCTTGTAACCATAGATCGAGGGGCAAGAGCTTGGGTGAAGGGAAAGTACAAAGGGAAAGGGACCCTGGGGGAGGTGAAGTGATCAGCACCGAGGAGAAGTGGCCCCGTGGAACACAAGTTGAATACCACAAGGTCGCATAAGAGCAAAGAGGGTAGGAAACGGGAAGCACATTGATAACTGTTTAAGCCTACTCGGGCATGTGGCGTGCAAGGAAATAGGAAGGAGGAAGCCTCCCTTGGTACTCTCTGAGGCAGAAGCGCCCACACTTGCTGTGGCAGGAAGGCGGAAGTTGGGATTTGATATGCCCTCCCCAATCTGGGTTCTCAGAATCAGCCCTTCTCCTCTGGACAGCTTGAAAAGTATGCCTGTTTGAGGAATCAGGTTGACAGAATGCTTTCCATCAAGTCCTCCAAAGGTGGCGTCTGAAAGAGTTTAAGTGCCCCAAAAATGACCAGGTCTCAACCACAAAAGCCGGTCTCTCCACCTTAGCTGGAAAGAAGTTCTGTGTTCCTCTTGCTTCCCTTACAGATAAAGCCCTTCCTGGTTTCCCTGTGAGTGCCGGCCACATACAGCCACTACCCACAACCAGAACAGTCCTTTGGCAATATATCATATCGTGTGTGTGTGCAATGCTCTTTCATGGTCATTTATGATCCGCCTCATGCCAGATCAATTCTGAACATCGGCCATATGGCAAAGCCCTCAGACTGGGCACTGGGTGACTTTTCTTAACCTTCCATTGACCCTTTTTCTGATCCACTTCAGCTTTAAAGAGTGAGCATCTTTTTCTGCCCGAGTCATTCTCTGTAGGACATCGATGAGCTTCTGACAGAGCGGGTCATGGCGCGTCCCTGAGGATGAGGGGTTCGGCACAGAAAGGACAGCTACGAAGCCAGGGACTGCAGAGTTCTGGAAGGGGAGCAGACAATTACTAGTCAGCTCTGCTCTCTGACCCGCACTCCTCATCTCAGCCGAGAGCCGTAGGAACCCCAAGCAGGGCATCTCACAGAGGCGTCTGGAAATGTTGAAGCCCCAAGAAGGAATGAAAAGTTTCAGGGCAGTCGCAAGGTGGGCAAACATTCAGTCCACATGAGCCCAAGTCAAGTACGGTTACTGTTAGGCTGGGAAGGGTACAGGATCTCTCTCTTTGCCCTCAAATCCCACAAATTCTTTGCCTCTGTGGATAACAAGCCAGAGGTATTTTTGTTTTGTTTTGGTTTTTTTGCAAAATTCTGTAAGTTTTGTAAAATTCCTTTGTTGACACTTCATCAGTAAGCTTCTCTTCAGTGTAAGGGAACTAGACATCTAGTTCTTTCTTTCCTTTGATTTAAATGTATTTTGTGCCCACTCTGGGCCAGGTGCCTTGCCACATTCTCAAGATCACTCGTCTCCACCCGTCTGAAGGTAAGTCACCACGGATTCATGGCACACGTATTGAGCACTTGGGTAACCACGGCGCTGTGCTCTGTCCCGGAAGTGTGTTCATCCTTCATCCTTATTGAAATGAGTATCTTACTCCATTCCCTTCCAGCAGCCTCCCCTCTGCCACCGCTGTTGTCTCCATCTGGTAATCCACGTCTCTACACGCTTTCTAGATAGTCTGTGATCACAGGTTTTACCCCCACATAATCATGGCTTCTTTCATTGCTAGACATTTGCTCCTGGGAAGCTTGCATTTTGCACTGAGTTGACAATCTCCATATTTGAAATATCATCCCCAAACACTCTAAGACCACAGTTTAGAGAACGGGAACCGTATTTAGGCTTTTATAAAGCTAGTTAACATAAACAGTTCTTACCACTATTGGAGATTTGACACTTTCACCTTAATATTAAAATAGCAGTCATACATAATAATGACAAAACCACACAATTGTTGGACACGTCAATGTGTCTACCTTATAAGGCAGTTATGGGATTAAAGAAACGGGTCTTGTAGGAGAGGTAGAAATGGAGTAGAAGGTGCCGTATGAAATAAATATTGAGGCGGTGGTGTTACTAATCCCATTACAGGAGAGGAACTGAAAACGGGCCCATCTTTGTGAACCTGCGCAGGCATTGGGACCAGAGCCAGCACCTGAACTTGCCTGTCAGGCTCCCCACTTACACACCCAACCTCCCCACCACCCTACTCCCTGCTTACGTTTGGGGGCAATTTGTCCACGCCAGGACTCTTGTCCCTGGCCTCACTCCCTACCCCTGCCCCCGCCAAAATAACAGCTACAGGAGCTGCTAGAAACTATTGGTATATATAATTTTTAGATGATTAGTAGGACCATATTTTTTTATATTTTTAAAAAATATTTTTTAATGTTTATTTAGTTTTGAGAGAGAGAGAGTGAGCGAGGGAGGGACAGAGAGAGAGGGAGACACAGAATCCAAAGCAGGCTTCAGGCTCCGAGCTGTCAGCACAGAGCCCAACAGAGGGCTCAGACTCACGAACCATGAGATCAAGACCTGAGCCGAAGTCGATGCTTAACTGACTGAGCCACCCAGGTGACCCAGTGGGACCATATTTTCAATCCAAGTATTAATAGGATCGGTTTACTTGGGGAAAATGGGCACAGTTTGTTCCTTAGGGATCCTGAAACAAAATAAGCCACATGCTCATCTGACAAGATGTGGTGCGTTCGCTCCCGGCGCTGCTGCCCTAGTTAAGACTCTCATTACTTTCATGAAATCCTTGTGGCCCTAATGGGTCTCACTGCTTCCTGGGCTTCTGTCCTCCAATATTCATCTTGACAGAGTCATCTTCCTGAAGCACAGCTCCGAGCCCTCCACAAACGCTGCTTCTCTGCCCTTAATACCCCTGCACCGAAGACACTCCTCAGTCGTCATTCAAAACAATGGCCTCCTGGAAGATTCTGTCCTTCCGGTCTTCTCTATGTAAACACCCCAACACGTCAGCCAAAACACACTGTGCTGTTGCATGAACACCCTGGGCCTTTGCTCGTGTTCTTCTCTCTCCCAAGACTACTTCCCACACGTAGAATCTTTGCCTTTCAAAATTCTGCCCAGATGGCAAGGTCTTGCCAAAACCCCCTCTGTGATGAAGATTTGATATCTTCTTATTTAAATATGCTACTTCCCCCTTTGAGCCCCTATATCACTTTGTTTTGAAATCCTCTTGTGATTCTTCTCTTCCTAGCTTTGTGACCCTGGGAAAGTCACTTAACTGTGAAGCAAGACTGATACCTACCTTACATGGTTGCTGAGAGGATTAGATGAGGCTAGAAAAACTTTGAGTAGTGTCCGGCATATAGGAAGCACACAGTCTGTGGTAGCTTTCCTGGTAATTTTTTAGCCCATCTCTCTCTCTGTCTCTCTGTCTCTCTGTCTCTCTCTCTCTGTCTCTCTGTCTCTCTCTCTCTCTCACACACACACACACACACACACACACACGTGTGCGCGCATGACTATAAGCCTTTGAGGACGAGTGCTGAGCCCTAGTAATCTTCATATCCCTTGCAGAAAATTTCACATGGTATGTCCTCAAAAAACATTGGTTGAACTGAAAAATGCCAATGTCCCAAACTGAGACACCATTTTTAAATGTTTTTTACTTTGAGAGAGAGAGTGTGTGCACACCAGCAGGGGAAGGACAGACAGAAAAGGAGAGAGAGAATCTCAAGCAGGCTCCATGCTATCAGTGCAGAGCCCAACATGGGGCTCGATCCCATGAACCATGAGATCATGACCTGAGCCAAAATCAAGAGTCAAGATACTCAACTGACTGAGCTACCCAGGTGCCCTGAGACACCAACTCTTTTTATTTTTAATAGTTTATTGTCAAATTGGTTTCCATAGAACACCCAGTGCTTCTCCCCACACGAGCCCCCCCACCATGACCATCATCCCCCTCCCTCCCTCCTCCTCCCCTTCAGTCCATGGTTTGTTTTCAGTATGCAATAGTCTCCCATGATCTGTGTCCCTCACTCTCCCCAGCTCTCTTTCCCCCTTCCTCTCCCTATGGTCCTCTGTTAGGTTGTCCTGTTAGACCTATGAATGCAAACATATGGTATCTGTCCTTCTCTGCCTGACTTATTTCGCTTAGCATGACACCCTCAAGGTCCATCCACTTTGCTACAAATGGCCAGATTTCATTCTTTCTCATTGCCATGTAGTACTCCATTGTGTATATATACCACATCTTCTTGATCCACTCATCAGGTGATGGACATTTAGGCTCTTTCCATGATTTGGCT
>PJEM01019218.1:0-16554 GCA_004023845.1 Helogale parvula
AGGAATGTGGGGGCACGGAATCCTGGAGGGGCTGCAGGATTATGGGGGCGCGGTAACTGCCGGGGGGGAGGGGGGCTCGGAACAGGGGGGCCGCGGGGGGATCGGATGACTGCAGGAAAGGGGGGCTAGGGAAGTGGGGGCGCGGGATCTGCGGGCAGCAACATCCGGGGGCCTGGGGGTCCAGGGGTGCGGGACGCGGGGAGATGCAGGATCGGGGCTGCGGGGTGGGGGTGGGGCGCTGCGGGATCCGGGGCCGCGGGAAGCAGGAGCCACAGGATCCGAGGGGCTCCAGGCCCCGAGCTGCGGGGTCTCCTCTTCCGGAGGCCGCCCGCTCCCCCGACCCGGGTCAGGCGAAAACTCCGGGCTCGAGGTTGTGCGGGTCCCCACCCCCTCTCCCCGTCGCCGCCGCCGAGCTCGTGGAGGGGGCAGAAAGCCGAGAACGACCTCCCCCGCCCCCCGCCACCGCCGCCCCCCAGACTCGGTCCTCCCTCGACTTTGGGTTTTTGGCCGCCAGGCCCTCGGAGTTCGCGGCGCCCAGCGTTGGCGCTCGAAGCTGGAACCGCGGAGGGAGCCTGGGGACCGGGGTCCGAGGCCGCTGCACTCCCCGCTGGTCCCCGCTGGTCCTCGCTGGTCCTCGCTCCCGACCAGCCCCAGGCGAGCAGTCCGGGCCTCAGTGCGGGACCCCGAGAAGCTGGGGCAATGCGGGGAGCCTCGGGAACCCCGGGAGCCCGGGAGGAGGAAGGCGAGACCCACAGAGGCAGGCGACAAGAGGGGCCAAAACCGAAGGGACAGGAGAGGAAGAGGGGCGGGGGGAAGAGAGATACGGAGGACACAGGGACCAGACAGGGCGCTGGCAGGGCGGTGGGCCCCTCCCCTTCCAAGGCTGCATCAGCCCTGACCGAGGTTTCCAGGGGCCCCGGAGCCGGGCTCCAGAGAGTTGGGGCCGGTAGACCTCGGGGACCCAGTCTCTGGTCGTCCCGGGCAGGGAACGGGGAGGGACAGGAGTCTAATGCCCCAGGGAACAGAGCAGGCAGCCCAGAGGGGGACCCAGGGGGGACCCAGCCAGCCCAAGCCCTTGGGATCCAGGTGGGATCCTGGGGTCACAACCTCCTGAGAGGATGACTGGGCCCAGAGCGTCGGCTGCCTTCAGTGTCGGGGGCCATTTCACTCCCAGGACACCTGAGCAGATGCCCCCCGCCAGTCTCCTCCGCCCCGCGTCTGTGGCCACGACCAGCCGTGCGGCCTTGGCCATGTCGTATCTTCCATCCTCATAAAGGAAGTGTCCTTCCTTCCAGTGCGAAGATGACCAGAGCCGGAAGGAAGGAGAGCAACTCAGATCTGGCGGGGCGATGTCACCTCAGGATATTTTGGCGTTACCTGGGGGCTGAGCTGAGGGGACACCACTAGCTGTGGGGGTGGGAGGTGAGGAGGGGGTGCCTCCGTGGAGACCCCAGGAGAACGGGGAGCAGGGTGCCCAGGCGGCCCCCCGCCCCAGGTGAGCCTCCAGGCTGGCGTGGCGGGCAGAGGTTGATGCGAAGGCCCGAGGGCTTGTGGGGGGCGTGTGCCTGGCTGTGGGAGCCTCAGCGGGTGAGCTAAGCCTCTCTTCGGAACAGGTGACCGGGACGAGGCAGCTGCCTCCGGCCACGAGCGCGGTGAGTGAATGTTCCTGGTGCGTGCAGGCCTGGCCGTCCACAGAAATTCATGAGAGTGTAGCTTGCTTCCTACTCAGGATTGTCCTGGCACCTTTGTGAGCTTTACACTGGGGAGGGGGCAGGGGGGCAGTGGGAAGGGGGGCTGGGGGGCATGTAGCTCGCTGCTCCTCCACTCTGCCTCCCTGGTTCAGCCAGTCTGCAGATCCCCTCTGCTCAAGCTATCTCAAAAAAATACACGCATTAGGGGCGCCGGCCTGGCCCAGTCAAGGGAGCGGATCACTCTTGATCTCAGGGTCCTGAGTTCGAGCCCCATGTGGGGCATAGAGATTGTTTAAAAAAAAAAGGTAAAAAAGATATATAAAAAATACATACATTACAAAGTGTCAGTCTTTCAAAAAATGCTAAAGTAAAGTAAACTGTATCTTAATACATTAAAATAGCCTGACATAAAATACCGCACCCTCCCGGCGCCCCACCAGGCACCCGCGACGCCTCTTACAGTTAACACGCTCAGAAAGGCTGGAGTTCCTGTTCTGTTCTGAGTAATTCGTGCCGCCTGCCTGTCTGTCCCCCCAGCTTCCCGTGTCCACGTATTTCCTTGTAAAGAATTTTGTGGAGATTCTCCTACGGAAAACTGCATATTTTGACTGCTTGTGCTTTGGCTTTTCTTCCCGTCAAATTAAGTCTATACATCTGACCCGATTACAGTCAGACAAGGGCGGGTGTACTGAGTAAGGTCTCGGACGAGAGCGACACGTTGAACGGAACAGGCCGCGCGGTGGTTAAGACCAGTTTCACATATGGATCAACACGGACGAGTCTCCTGGTGGCTGAAGGCGGCCCGGGCTCCCCGGGGAGGCGGGAGCTCTCCACACCCCGACCCACCGACCCGCTGACCCCCTCCACACCGCCTCCCGAGTACCCGACGCCCTCCTCATTCCGTGGTTAGAAGATCCGCATGACCTTCCGGACGTCCAAGTTTCTTTACAAACTACGGGGTACCGTGTAGATGCGCACGGCCGGGCGGGGACCCGACCTGCTGCGTCCCGTCTGACCCCGCGGCGTCTCCCGGGCACCCCGCCCCAGGTTCTCCAGCTGGAGGGGCTCCTGGGCTGGAGGCGCTGGGGCTCTGGGGGCGGAGGTGAGTGAAGAGGGCGGAGGGCTGTGCGGCGCGGTTCGTTAGCACCCCGTCTCCCCTTCCACACTCCTCGCCCTCCTCTCGGGGCGTCTGCCCATCCCCTCTCCCTGGCCCCGCCTCTGCCCGGCCTCCCGGGGTGCGGAGGGGAGGCGTCCTCGGGCGGTCCCGTCGGGTCGGGAGGGGGGACAGACTGCAAGTGCGGCACAGGTTGGATTCTAAGAAGAATGTTCTGGCCTCCAAGGCAGGAGACCCAATATCATCCTTTCCACAAGGAAGAGTCCCAGACACCCTGGGAATGGAGAGGGTTGGGGGCAGGGGGTGGCTGTGCAGACACCTCAACCCACTCAGAAGAGGAGGGGAGGACGGAGGCTCTGAGAGCAGTGGGGGGTCCTTTCTGTGCTCTCCCCGGAGGAGGGGGGCCGGTGCGGCGCAGCTAACGAACCCCTTCCCAAATTCTCTGTGCGGGACGGGGCTGCTCCCAGAGGGGGGGGTCTTTCTAACAAGGTGCCCCTGGGCCCTGCCCCTCCCTCCCCAGGAGCCCAAGCCGCCAAAGGTTCGTGGAATATAATGGATCATTTTCCAATTTACCAGGGTCTTAGAGATTACGCCGCTAATCCCATCAAAGGCCATCTGCTTACATTGTCCCTCCTGAGCCAAAATAAATAGACCCTTTACTCCCTCCACTTCAGCCCCTCTGGGGTATTGTAGCGGGAGAAAGTTCGACAAGGCCCAGCCCATTCCCCCCTCCCTCCTGCTGAGGGCTGGACAGAAAAGGAGAAAACAAACTTGGCTGGTCTGAGGGGTGAAAGGTCCCCTATGCCCCCGGGCTGTATTCTTCTCCGGGGCCCGGGGCGCTGGGAATGGGGCAGAGGGGTGGCCGGCCCTAAGGAGGGGCGGGGCAAGTCGCCTGGGGGCGCCCCCGCCTTGTCGTGGCCGCTCTGAGTCTCTCCCACCTGGGTTCGTGGGGAGTTCTAGCTTCCGTGCCTCCCCGGCCCACGGCCGCGAAAACGCACATAAACACCAACTTGTTTCCATCTCAAAGTCACTGTCTTACAGACATTTGTGGTTGCTCTGTCCACGAAAGGGGCCGCATCAGTGGGGGAGGGGGCTTCTGGGGAGCCTGGCAGCGGGGGAGGGGTTCGTGGCCGGCCCTGGAGGGGTGTGCGACTGCACACCAGGCCCCGGGAGTCAGACGGGAGGGACAGTTCGTGAGGCAGGGGTGAAATGGTGTTGGGGGGTTGCTCGCAGCGAAAGTGGCTTGCGAGCCAGGACGTCTAAGGGAGAGGGGTACCGGGGGGATCCAGATAAAGAGAAGTCCTCGAGTTTGTGCGTGTGTCCGCTTCTCCCCCACCCTGGCCCTCAACAACCCTTTTAGCTGTTTTCTAACCCGCTCAAGAAACTAAAGGAGCTATTACTTAAAAAAAAAAAAAGTTTTCTCTCCTTTTTGGGGCTGGCCCCGTCTGTAGAGCATGCGGCTCTTGATCTCGGGGTCGGAGTTCAAGCCCCAGGATGGGTGGAGAGCTTACCTGGGGGGAAAAAACAAACTGAAGAGGCTGCCGGCAGCCTGTCCTAACGGGCAGACCACAGAGTGAGGCTTCCGAGCTCCAGCAAACAGCGGCCTGACTGGGGCGACTTCCCCAGACACACTTGGTCCCCAGAAGGACACACGTTTTGCTTCGGAAAAGCAGCAGGGTGGCAGATGCAGCAGCCCCTCTGCGCCAGGGGGACCTCGGCCTGCGGCTCCCTGGCTGGGCGACCCCCGCTGTGGACCCTCCACTCCCTGCCCCGTAAAACCTAGGTCACGCCTGCCCAGCGCTGCCGTGCACCCAGTGGGATAACGCACAGCCCCCGGCGGGTGCTCCCCGCAAAACGCTGGACGACACGGAGCGGGGACTGAGCCCCCGGACCACAGGGAACTCGGAAAGCGTTCGCTCAAGAAGTTCTGCAGGGGTGTATAAAGTATTTACGCTGTAGGGACCGAGTACCCGTCTCCTCGGTGAACACGTGGCCAGTGTTTGCTGGTTCCTCTGTGCACAGAGCCCTGAGGCGCCCAAAGGGGAGTGAGGCATCTGCCCTGCTGAAAGAGGGCAGCCGCGGGCAGAGTGCTGGCACGCACTGTGGGCCGGACGTGTGCTCGGGACATAAGACAGCAGTTCTATGGGGAAAGAGAGAGAACATGTGATCGGGGTGACGCGGGACCAGGAAAGATCTCCTTAAGGACGTGGCATGAAGTGTCGGTCCCTGCGGGCCGCCAGGCCCGAACGTGCCTGCTGCAGGCGAGACAGGCGGCAGCGACGGCGCCCGACGCCCACGTGGGCCAGTAAGCCCCGAAGGTTGGGGCGCACAGGAGCACATCCTGGGCCAGTGACGTCATGGACCTGCTACAAGCCAATGCCGTCTTGTCCTTGGCTTCACTAGGAGAGAATCACAGTCATCACTCTCCTTTGGACCAGGCTCACCTCAAGCGGCATGGGAGCCTTGGGAAGAGGGTCCCCCGAAACCGGTGAGGGCTCTGCTGTGTGTGAGGGGTGTGGCCCGGGCCAGTGTTCTCCTGCTCGGGAGAGGGCCGGGTTCCCTGCACCGCGAGGCAGGGCCAGGGCAGATGACATGTGAGCATCTGCTGAGGTGGGAGGCCCCCAACATGGTTCTGAAGAAGAGGCTCTAACCCCCCAGAAGCGAGCCCTCACGAAGGCCCTGCTGGAGACGGGCTGCAGTCCTCGCTCTGCTAGCGGGCGCCCCGCCCAAGGGGAAACCTACTTGGTGCAGGGAGGATGGGGTGCCAGCGAGGTAGCCGACCAGGCTCAGCCCGAGGGAGACTGTCCAAACAGCGGGAGAAGACCAGCTCTGGACACTATTGGGGCAAGAGCGGCCACCCAAGAGTGATGCCGGCATTTCTGTCTGGGGCACGTGATGGGATCGGATTAGCCAGTTCCTAACACTCTTTCCAACGCCCAGATTCTCGCAGGTGTCAGCTGACGTTGAAAACCACAAGCCTCCTTGAAGTTTGCATGGAGGCAAGGGTCATGCCCATTTGGTTCTTTACTCGCTCAGGTGCCCGGAAGAGGGGCAGGCATATAGCAGGTGTTCGACAAGTATTTGTTGAATGGACAAATGTGGACGCATCAGTGCACGTGAAAGTCCTTACAAACTACACGATACTGCAGATAGAACCAGTGACGATAGTCATCCACGTTCGCTGAGTTGTGTTTCGGGTGCTTTACGCGCATTGTCGTGAAGACGGTAAGCGGTCCACGAGTTGAGTCAAAGGAAGTGCATGGGAAGGAGTGAGGCTGAGGGAGCCGGAAGGGTGGGGGAGACGGATCCCTTTAGGGAGCTGGGAGGGGCCTCGCTGGGCTGCGTGTCCACGGAGGGCTGCTAAAATCGGAGGCTGAGCTGGGCAAGAAGAGGAGTGGAAATGACCCAGAAAGGGAGATTTTGTCTGGGAATTACAGAAGCAAGCCGAGTGAGGCCGAGGGGGAGGTGGCGTCTCCCGCGGGGCCATGGCCGCCCCACAGCACACTTGCACACCGAGCTTTTCAGGGCCTCCTGGCTCTGGGGGCGGTTTCCTCAGTGGTCCCTGGGTTCGGGCAGAGCCTCCTGGCCTGTGGCAAAGGACCCGGGCCCGAGGGAAGGCTAAGGTGGAGAGTTTCTGTGAGCTCCAGGCCCCATTTCCGCCTTTGCTTTTGCCCCGTGGAGAAGGGTTAGGGGCTCTCCGTCTATGAGGAACCTGGAGAGGATGGTCCGAGGTGCCCTGGGGGCAGGAACAGATGTGGTGGGACCGTCCTCGAGGGACCTTTCTTCTATTAAAAAAAAAAAAAAGGACTCCTGCAGCCAGTTCTTTCCCCAGCCGTCTGTGTTGGGGAATCCCTCACTCTAATCCAGAATCCTCACACCGCGGTCCAAACTCCCCCTCTTTGTGTATCCTTTTGAAAGTCAGAAAACTCCAATCCTAGGGGCCCTTTGAAAACAACCCCAGGTAACAAGCACCCGGCTCCCGCAGCCTCCCTTCCCCCACCCTCCCCCTCCCCCACCCCCACCCCCGCCCGCCTCGGACTCCTCGCCGCCGCAGGGTGTCCTCATTTGCAAGAACACCTGTCGCGGAGGGGCCTCGGTGCCCAAAGTGGGGAGCTCCGTGCTCCCGCTGCCAGGAAGGCACTCGCCCCTGGTTTGCTGCCTTGTGCCGCCACCTAGTGTCCCCAAGCCTTGCAATCCCGTCCCCTGGGGAGGGGCATTCCATTCACTCGCTCACCCACGCAGAGTCCTGTATATGTTCCCTGCTTATTCACTTAGTGTTTTAGCAAAGCCGCCCGGAGCCTTGCCCCTGCCTGCCCTGCTCATCTCTGCGCACCTCTCCCTCCCTGCAGCCCCGCCGGCCCCTTTCCCCGGGTCGCGTCCGTTCCAACCCCCTCGCTGTGCGTGGAGCGCACCCCTTTCCGTCTGCGGGAGGGAGGCGGGAACCCCTCGCGGAAGGCGAGCCCCCAGCCCAAGGCCCAGGGTGGGTGGGAGGGAGGAGTGACGCGGTCGGAGACCAGACGAAGGTCAAACCTTTGGGCGCTTGGTGATTGGTGAATAGTGTACGTGTTTGTGGGACCGACCCAGGCTCACAGGGTGGGGCTTAGCACCCCTGTTTCACAGGTGACCAAAGTCAAGCCGTTGGCCAACTGGTGGCCTGGCTGGGGCGGCAGTCTCTGGCCCCCTGGCTCCCCTCGAGGGTCCGCTTGTCTAGAGCAAGAAGTCCGTCGGGAAGAAGAGCACAAAATGGAGATGCAGGGGGGCCCGTGCTTGCCTGGACAGGGAGGGCCGGGGACCGTGGTGTCATCGCGGGACTGCAACAGTCACTGAGCTCTGTCCTGAGGGCGCGCCTGTGGCGCGAGGGCTCCCCCCAGTGGCCGTGCTGGGCAGTGTCCTCCTCACCGGAGAGCGAGGACAGCGCGGAAGGAGCCGGTCCGAGGGGCTGGGCTGGGCTGGGCGGCGGGCTGGGAGGTGGTGTCATTTAATGCGCCACGTGTGGACTTCCAGGAAAGCGGACACATTCATACTAAAGTGGAAAGAGCCCATTTTGAACGCATTGCACATATTCCTACCGTTACTGCACCTGACGTCGATTACACTCCGAATCTTCCAGGCACTGTTCTTGATGATGTTTTACCTGCCTGGTACTGAGTCCTCACATCTCTGGGCAAGTGCTCAGGAGGTTTTGCAACGTGTGCGGAGCCGTCCTGGGCGCCGGGGCCGCCGTGAGTGCGGACTCAAAGCCTGAAACCCCCTCGCCTCTGCCCAACGCTTAGGATAGAACCGACCGTGTGAGGGCAGGCAAAGCGTCTGCGTCCGAATCCGGGTCCGAATCCGGCAGAGGAAGCAATCTCTTCCTCGGGGTGCCTCCGACCCCTCCCAGATTCCAGGATGACGCCCTCCTCGGAGCAGCGCCCCGGCTCACCCACCCGCCCTGGAGCGTGGGCGGTGAATGGTTGACGAGAACGGACGGAGTGTTTATGGACCGGCTCAGATCAGGCAAACAACGCTCGCGCGCGCCTGGGGACTCGGGCGGTAGAGCGTCTGACTCTTGATTTCGCTCAGGTCACGATCCCAGGGTCGTGGGATTGATGGAGCCCCGGGTGGGACTGCGCACTGAGCATGGAGCCTGCTTGGGATTCTTTCTCCTCCTCTGCCCCGCCCCTGCTTGGCTAGTTGGCTAGCTTGCCCTCTCTCTCTCTCTCTCTCTCTCTCTCTCTCTCAAATAAAACTAAATAAAGCGTATACACAACACCTGCCTTCTCGGGCCCGCCTGGTAGTGGGGCACAGTGTGGAAGACGCAGAGAGGGCTCAGGAGTAGTCTGTAAGAGGCTGGTCAGGGACACGCATTTACAGACACATCCGTGAGACTAGGAGAATATGATTAAAACACACACGAAGGGTGGGGGCTGGGAGAGGTAGGACTCCATGTCTCGATGGAGGACGGAGGACTGGAAGGTTCACGGAGAAGCTGCCTCTGAACGGGGTGGGATTTCAACAGACACAGGAGGGGGGAGGTGAGGAGGGGAGCAGGAGAGGGGAAGCAAGACAGAGAACGGACGGGTGGGGGCCACATCCAGGGGTCGGGGTTTCAGGAGAGAAGAAGGGGCTGGACCCGAGAGAGGCAAATGGCTCCCTAATTACTCTTGGGATCTTGGGAGAAGTTTGATGGCAAAGGAAGGGGAAGGAAGGTGGCGGTTTGAGAGGGTGACGGGGTGACGGGACTTTCTTCCCCGGACACAGGAGAGATCTGACTATGTCTGCTTGCTGGGAATGGGAGGCAGTGACACAGTTCCCGGGAGCTGGTGCTGACGTGAGACCAAGCTGCCAGCGGAGGGGGGGGACAGCCGTGCTCCTGGGGGGGAGCCCCAGCAAACAGGGAGAAGCCCACCACCTCCGGAAGCAGGAAGTTAGGAAAAGGGGGAGATTAGGGAAGACACTGACGGGTCACCAGAAAGCTAACTCTGTGCACAGGGCTGCAGAAGCGGGGCCAGAGCCTCAGCCACCTGTGGAGGACAGAGCCCTGTCCCCATCGGCATCACCTTCCCCGCCGCCTCCCAAGTGACATGTGTACCCGGCTGAGTCCTGGAGCCACCCAGAAGGACATGGGAGGTGGGGGTGGCTGGGGAGAGGGCTGGGGGCTGGGACTTGGAGGTTCAGATGGAATTTATTAAATCGGCAAAATTAAATATAGTAATACCCAGTCCTAGCAAAGGTACAGACTACGAGTGGACTGCATGCTGGTACAGTTTTTCTGGAAGGCCAACCTGGCGATATGTATTAAAAGCTTTTCGGGGCCCCCGGGGGCTCAGTCGGTTAAGCGTCCGGCTTCGGCTCAGGTCATGATCTCACGGTTCGTGGGTTCGAGCCCCGCGTCGGGCTCTGTGCTGACAGCTCAGAGCCTGGAGCCTGCTTCGGATTCTGTGTCTCCCTCTCTCTGCCCCTCCCCTGCTCGTGCTGTCTCTGTCTCTCAAAAATAAATAAAAAACATTTAAAAAATTAAAAAAAAAAAGCTTTTCAAATTAACACTAGAACTCCCCTATGACCCAGCAATAGCTCTGCTAGGGAATCTACCCAAGGGATACAGAAGTGCTGACGCATGAGGGCACATGTACCCCAATGTTCATAGCAGCACTTTCTACAATAGCCAAATCATGGAAAGAGCCTAAATGTCCATCACCTGATGAGCGGATCAAGAAGATGTGGTATATATACACAATGGAGGACTCCATGGCAATGAGGAAGAATGACATCTGGCCATGTGTAGGCAAGTGGATGGACCTCGAGGGTGTCATGCTAAGCGAAGTAAATAAGGCAGAGAACACACGTTGTCACTCATAAGTGTAACAGGAGAAACCTAACAGGGGACCACGGGAGAGGAAGGGGGGGAGAGTTAGGGAGAGGGAGGGAGGCAAATCATGAGAGACCTTTGAATCCTGAGAACAAACTGAGGGCTGATGGGGGAGGGCGGAAGGGAAGGGGGGTGATGGTCACGGAGGGGGCACCTGTGGGGAAGAGCACTGGGTGTTATATGGAAACCAACTTGACTATAAACTATAAAAAATAAAAATAAATTACAGAAGAAAAACAAACAAAAAAGCTTTTCAAAGGTCACACTCGTCGGCCCTCCTTTCAGTTCTAAGTGTTAAATCTAAGGAAATGGAAAACATACGTGCAGACACGTTCGGTGCTGTGTAGAACGGAACCGGGTTTCAGCGAGGCGGTGGACTGCAGTCCGCACGGAGGAGAGAGCGCCAGGCGGCAACCAAAACCATAAAAAAGCATTTACTGGCACGGTCAAGCGATCACGCAGTAGTAAGTAAAAAGAAAACATAATACAGAAAACAGAAGAATGTTCCTTCTCTTCTCAGGATCTACTACACACACACACACTTGGGGGGCGGGGAGGGAGGTGGAGACACGTATCTGGCCTGACACCTGGAAAATCGGCGTGACCGTTAGCAAGGATGTGGGACTGGGGCGCCACGCGCTCAGCCGGTTGAGCACCGGATCTTGATGTCGGCTCAGATCAGGATCCCAGGGTTGTGGGATTGAGCCCTGCGTTGGGCTCCATACTGAGCGTGGAGCCTGCTTGGGATTCTCTCTCCCTCTGCCCCTCTCCTCCGCTCACCCATGACCTGTGCTCGCTCTCTCTCTCTCTCTCTCTCTCTCCCTCTCTTTCTCTGCGTCTCTATAATAAAAAAATTAGGGGAGCCTGGGTGGCTCAGTCGGTTAAGCGTCCGTCTTCCGGCTTCTGCTCAGGTCATGATCTCATGGTTCGTGGGTTCGAGCCCCACGTTGGGCTCTGTGCTGACAGCTCAGAGCCTGGAGCCTGTTTCAGATTCTGTGCCTCCCTCTCTCTCTGACCCTTCCCTGCTCACACTCTCTCTGTCTCTCAAAAATAAATAAGAAAACATTAAAAAATTAAAAAAAATAATCTGAATTGGTTGTCAGTACTTCACAATCACGAGATTTCAAATAAAAAGCTGTATTTCCAGCTTCATCTCAAAAACTGGAAGAGACCGCAGACTTCTCCAGGTGGGCATGGCTTCCCTCCGAAGGGGGCCACGTCCCAGGCCAGGTCCCTGCCTGGCTCCCCCAGGGGCATCTCATTTTGACATCCCTCGGCTTCTCAGTCTGGTCCTTCTGTGTCACACAGGTTTGGGATAACTGGGTGCTGTCCTCAGTTCTCGGTCTTCTCCACGGGTTCCCTCTGAGAACTCGCCCAGCTGCTGCTTCTAGGAGATTCCCTGCAACTCAGTACGACAGAACCACTGAGCCCCGGAGCTGGAAAGGAATTTAGCAATCGATAGTTCACTCTTCTCAACCTATAGAACGTAGTTGGATAATAAAAGTCTAGAACTCCAAAGAATCTTCAAGGTTAACTAGTCTCATTGACAAATAAGGAACCTGAGGTCTTGGAGAGAGAAAATGTTCTTTCTGCTTCACACACAATTCTGTGCAGAGCAACGCCGATCTACTGAGCTCGGACTCTGCGCTCGGACTTTGCGCTCGGACTCTGCGCTCCCCTCTCTGCGCTCCCACTCCGTGCTCCCACTCTGAGCTCGGACTCTTGCTCCCACTCTGAGCTCGGACGCCGTGCTCCCACTCTGAGCGAGGCGCGGCCGAGGAACAGAGGCTTGGGTAAGGCAGCATCTCCAGCACAAATGCGGTATAGTCTCGGAATGAAGGACATGGCATATGGGACGACGGAGGAGAGCGAAGCTCCAGGACAGCTATCTGCATATGTAATACAGGCTGGACAAAGAGATAAGGCATTTTCTTCTTTTCAGTTCTTGTTGCGCGTGTCCGTTCTTTTTTCTTAAATGTTTTTTATTTATTTTTGAGAGACAGAGAGAGACAGTGTGAGCAGGGGAGGGTCAGAGAGAGAGGGAGGCACAGAATCAGAAGCAGGCTCCAGGCTCCGAGCTGTCAGCACAGAGCCTGGCACGGGGCTCGAACCCACGAACCGTGAGATCATGACCTGAGCCAAAGCTGGACGCTTAACCGACTGAGCCTCCCAGGCGCCCCTCCTCCGCCTTTTTAAAGCGTTTCACCACATACACCTAAACGCTACACTGCTTTATTGTGCGTATTTTGCGGTTTATGAACACGGCTCGAGATGTCTGCGGTGCTCCAGGGCCTCTCTGTTGGCCTGTCCGGGGCAGCAGCGCCCCGCCGGACGGGCCGGGAGTCAAGGTCTGCGCGGGCGGGGATCGCCGCCACCAGGGCCGGGGTTGTGGCCTCCAGAAATCGGGGGCCCTCGGCTGCCGGGAGGGCCCCCAGCCAGCGGCCGGGCGCGCGATCGCGGCACGGGGTCCCCCTGCGGGCGCGCTCCGGAGACCCCGGCCGGCCACGTCGCGTCCGCTCGCGTCGCGCAGGGAGAGGGAGGTGTCGGGCTCACGCATGCGCACCCGCTTCCCCAGGCCCCGCCAGCCTCAGCCACAGCGGAGCGTTTTTTCCCATCTAGGGCTAAAGCTTTCGCAGACGCATGCGTCTTGTCCGGGCTGCAGTTGGCGGAGGACCCCGTCCGTCACTGGACTAGCCAACGGGATGAGCGTCAGGACCCAATATCCCGCCCCACTGTGGGGGCGTTGGGCGTGGCCTCGGGTCTTTGTCCGAAGAGCGATTGACCTGCTGCTTAACGATTAACGATTGCTTAATTTGTCGCTTCGCGGCGGGGAGGGGCAGTTGCTAGTCGGGCATTTATTGAGCATCTGCTGTGTGCCTGGCGCTGCCCGCTGTTCCTTTGCACTCCCCTCGCCTCCTTCGCCTCGCACCGAGTAGTCCTCCCGGCCGGCAGGGGCCCGGGTCGCCAGGGGGCGGCGCCTCAGCCTGAGCCGGGGCGCAGCCAGGGCGGGCGTCGCGCTTGGCGGGGGTGGCCCAGTCCCCGGGCGGGGCCTGAGAACGGCGGCCACGGATAAGCCCTCACGACGGGGGAGGGTAATGCAGCTCAGTCCCAACAGCCCTAAACCCTGGCCCCCAGGCTCCTCCGCGCCTGACCTCCCAGCCGGGACCTGCCAGACGCGTAGTGGACAGACCCGGAGCCACCGGTTCCTTGGGGCCCTCGGGTTTCCCAGCTGTGGAGGGAGGCAGTGACACGGGGTGATGAAGTCTGCAAACAAATAAGCAGCCTGTCCCGACTCCAGCAGGAGCCACCTCGGAGCCTAGGGTGGGGTCGCCTGTGGCCTCTTCACATCCGCTAGCTGTTCCTGAAACGCGTTGCCACAATCACAAGGCTGGACAAGTTACTCAGCCCCGGGGGCCGCGGGATGAGTCAGAACATGAGCTACAGCGCACTGGCCTGGCCGCGCCTCGGCGGGGACGACTTGGTGCCACCCTTTGCTTCCTGCCTCCCCAGAGCCTCCTCTTTGGGGTTAGGAGCCCGGTCGGTGCTCATTCTTCAGTGGACCCAGGAAACTGGAAGCCACACCCTTCCTCAGCCCTGAGCCAGACAGAAAATGGGAGCGCTTTCAGTCCGGTTGTAGAGAGAAGATAGGAAACTGGTCCCTGCGCTTAGGGGTGGGCTGAGTTCGGGGCTATAAAGGAGGCAGATTCCCAAGACCCCTCGTACAAGCCAGTGGGGCAAGACAGGGAAGCCAGGAAAAGTTTTATGGAGGGAAAGTTCTAGGAAGGGAGCCTTGAATGTCAGGAAAAGTTTCAAAGGTGGAAACAGGTGTAGCGGAGATTGGGTGCCCAGACCTCTTCTTACCCTAGGAAGTCATCGGTTTCTTGTCTCTGACAAGTGGCAGTAACAAATAGTGACTCACACTTACTAAGCCCGTATCATGGATCATGGATGGTGTTCGTTCTTCTGGAACCTCCTTCAGGTGCCTAGAAGCGACCTCTTCCCTCATGGAAAGAAAACCAAGAACCTGTGCGGGGACACTGGGCGTCCCTGTGAAGGAGCAGGTGGGCTTTTAGAACCAGATCTTCCGAAAGCTCCCATTCCCCTGGCCACCGCCCCCGGATGCCCTAGAGGATGCACCAGTGAGTTTCCCCTTGTTCGAGATTAGCGCAAGGCTAGTGAGCCAAGCGAGGCTTTAGTGAAGGCAGGAGACGGCAGAGAGGAAAGAGACGTCTGCCTCATCTCACCTACGCGGCCCTGCTGCCCTGGGGCGGTTCACAGGCTCTACGCGGCCTGCCCTCATGGCCCTTGGAGTTCCCATAGTTCCCATGTCCCGAGGTTGACATCTTCATGGGTGACCAACACCGGGAATGGCCCCCCTCTTCAGCAAAACCCCCTCCCCACAGGGTGAGCTCACCCTGCAGGCCTGCACTGGATGTCGTCCGTCAGCGCTCTGCAAAGGCATCGTGTGCCCGGGATTCAGGGCTGAATCCTGAAACAGAACTTCCCTTCTCCACGCTTCTGGGGCTGCAGCCCCGCCACCCCGTCAGAATCCCAAGGCTGAGTTTGGGAGCCACCGGCGCTCCTCCGTTTCCTTCCTCCTCTACCTTCGCCTGGCGTTTTCCATGTCTTGTTACTCTCCTCCTTTAATATTGACTAAGGGGCGCCTGGCCGGCTCAGCCGGTGGAAGGTGCGACTCTGGATCCCAGGGTTGTGAGTTCAAGTGCTGCGCTGGGTGCAGAGATTACTGAAAAATAAAATCTTGAAAAATAATATTTACTGAATTCACTCTCTCTGGCTTGGAAAGGACCCCAGCTGGGCCTCAATCCTGCCTTCCTCCCGGGTCGTCCCTGCTGTCAGAAGGGGCTGACTTAGGCTGGAGCTTTCTGAAATGCAAATCTGACAAAGTCCCTCTTTTACTTAAAATCTTTGCTGACTGGGCCGCCTGGGTGGCTCCGTAGGTTACGTGTCTTGTCTGACTTCAGCTCAGATCGTGACCTCACAGTTCGGGAGTTTGAGCCCCACGTCGGGCTCTGTGCTGACAGCTCGGAACCTGGAGCCTGCCTGGGATTCTGCGTCTCCCTCTCTCTCCGGCCCCCCTCACCCTCGCCCCGCTCTCTTTCTCTCTCAAAAGTAAACATTAAAAAACCCACCTTTGACGGCCACATGTCTCCAGAATGAAGTCCAAATCATGGCAACCACATGCCAACCGTGGTGGCAACCATGTCTACCCCCCGCTCTGCCTGCCGTTGCCTTGACCTGCCCCACGCTCTTACCGAGTGCACCGGCCCCCCCCCCACGTGCTCCCCCTGCCTGGGGACGCCTAACGACTTCCACCCCAGCTCAGACACCTCCAGGGAGGCTCTCCTCATCTCTCCGGGCTCGGATTTGGGTGTGGCCCGAGTCCGAGCCCACTCACATCCTTCCTATGTGACATGTAGCACCAACTGCTGAGTCGGTGTTAACTGTCACTTCACTTGGCCCTTGTCCCCACTAAACTGTGAGTCGCCTGGAGACGGGGGCTGTCCGGTCCGCCTCTCGCTCGCCAGGGCCTAACAAAGGGGTTCACACAGAGCAGGTGCCATCCATGCGTGTTGCACCGCGGATGCAAAATGGCAGGAGCAAAGATGCGAAGGGTCTGTCGGGGCCCAGAGCGGGACTCCAAGGGGCGTGCAGCTGGGACACACGGGGACTAAGCCTGACCAAGAGTTGGCGTTGGCTCTGTGAGGGGGCTGGGAGCCAAGCCGTGGGGTTTGGACTTGGCTCAAAGGCCCCTGCGATGTGAGAGGGCCAGACGACACAACGGGTGGGTGGGGGTGGACTGCGGAAGGGGAGTCGGGCCGAGAAAATAGGCAGCTGTGACACAGGCGCCCTCCAGCTGGTGCGGCGGCGGCGGGGAGACGCGCCCCCTCCCCGGGCCACCGTGCCGCCAGAGCCACAGCGGGGCGGCCGCGCGCTGCTCGGGTCAGGGATCTCTGTGCCCGGCCACAGCCGCGCCACCCAGCAGGCAGGATGGGAGAGATCGGGGCGCAGTCACAGTACTAACGTCCCTGCAGCCCCACGGGCTTGCTTCCTATTCACACGGAGTCCCTGTCCTACTGGGCAGCACCGGAGACCCTTGGTGACCCAGGCCGCCCTGAAGGCTCCTGCCGCTGCCACGGCGGGGACCGAGCACCTGCAGAGCAAGCGCCAGTGCGATTTTGGGAGATTTCGGGAGTGACGCGCCTCTGTCGGCCTGAACCAACCCAGTGACCGTGCCTGACTTACGGTGACAGGAAATACGGTCTCCTGCAAGTCCGGGGAAGGGCAGTGGCGATGCAGCCACGCAGCCTGAGGAACAGGGGTGAGGGAGGAGGGAGAGGGGTTCTGCTCGGGGATGTGGGTGATGCTTCAGGCGGCCTCGT